>JAXCGZ010007680.1:92500-102500 GCA_037179515.1 Halocaridina rubra
ACTTCCTGGGGATTAAGCGTGGAGTCTGTCATAGAACAGTGTCTTCAAGAGCTTAGGCTTCGATAAGGGCAAATATGTCCGTACTACAAAAAATAAGATGATGATGATAATAATGGAAATTGTATCATTATTCATAACATCAACAAAAAGTATGTAAGTTAAAATTAATGTAACAACAACTGTCAATAAAAAAAAAATACAATAATAAGGAGAAGAGGAAGCCATTTGCAGGTACACTAAAAATACTTAGACATTTGGAGTGCTATTCAATATTACATACCGATGACCGTGTGGCCTTATTACCGTGTACCACTTTGTAAGCCATTGACTGAACTTTTTAATAATTTTGAAAATGGCTCCACATTCATGTGGTAAAGGAGACGGAATAAGTTTTCAGAAGGTTAAAACGAGACAAGTTTGATTATTTTAGTGTGTTTTTTTTTAACCTAAAATATGCCAACAAGTACAAGTGTCAGGTAAATTAATAAAGAGACATCAGGCTAGTCAAGATATAAAAGAAACACACATGAGTAAGAAAAGAAATGAAATACAAAATAATAAGGCAATTGAGTTTAGTGTAAGACAATATGCTTGTGTGATTGATAGAAGGGATTATTTAGCACTAAGTAACAGCAGCAATATACGATATAAACAAAACACAAACGTGATATAAGATGTGGAAGTTGATAAATGTGAAAACAAATGAACAGTAGCTCAGACATATAACTTTTCAATTTATGCAAAACTTGAGCATAATAGTTGCTTAACTTTGAGTTAATATGCAACTGGAAGTTAATAACTTTTTCCGAATATTTCGCTAAAGCTTAAAACTAGTTGTCGGATGATTTCTGAAGTAGTATGTAAGACAAGATAACAAAATCTGCTAAATTATTATGTTAGTGTTAAAAATATCTTCAGCAAAAGCATGCAACAAACGTAGGTGTTTAATAATTATTTAATAATGATATATTAAATAAACGTGTCCAGTTACAGCTTTCAATACAATTGTTATGCAGATAAGTAATAATACCATATTTTTTATCGGTTAGCATAATTTGGTACAAGGCCAAACATCAACAGACAAATAGAATTGACGCTGCAATATAAATATTGCTTTGATAAAAAGATTATATCATCAAAGTCCGAGGTATTGTATTTGTTATATCACTCAAATGAAAAACAGACACTTGACTTGGGTGCTTAAAATCTAATAATTGAGTAAGTAGAAACACTGAAATTAAAGATTAAAGCATCGAATGAATTATTTCATTACAACATATGTGATATTGTAGTAAATAGAGGTAAATTCTTATACATGACCCCATTCCCCCTTGAAAAGAGAGTGGCCGAGCAGAGAAACGCATTCACCACAAACCACACATATGCCAACTACTCCTCTTAGCATTGGTCTATTACTACTATTACTCAAAGCAAACCAAAGAAAGCTAAAATGATAAGCAGACATGTTATGAGCACAAAAATATTTACAAATTATAGGCAGAGAAAGAAGATTTTAATACAAACTTATTATATTTGTTCTGTTATGAAAACGATAACAACAGTTGCTATGACATATATTAAAAAGTATTAAGAGAAAAATGCAAGAAGCTGGGCGTTTGCTAATAAAAAATAGTTGATTATCAAATTGATGAAGCTAAAATATATTGTTAAGCAGACTTGGATGAAAAAATACAAAATGGACGTAGTCAATGCATGAACATGACAACGTAAATAACATAAAAACCAAACATTATAGTCAATACAAGTTAAACTCGTGTGTTATTCTAAAGCAAACTAGCTGTTGTTGGAGTACTTCAATGAAAAAATGCATCAGCCATGGGACCTGAATAATTAAAAAGAAAAGATAACAATGCAATACAAAGTTTCAAATGCCTTCTAACAACTCTCTCATTTATTATAACAATGGATTCATACACTAGCATTTGACCAATTAAAAGTCATTAATGAAATTAGCCCTATTATATCCTGCCATATTCATGGGAATTTAGAAAGGCCTTTGATAGTAGTAATTCAAAGAGAAACAATTACAGGTAAATTTATAATAATCTGTTTTAACCCTTTGAGTGAGATTTTCACTGGGGTGTTCGAACTCGGGCCCATTGGTACGGCAGACATATCTTTTTTCTATAATTCAACGTGAAAAATAATTATTGATATGTAATATTTCGTACTAATTAATACAGGGTTTACGATATTAGTGTGTTGTGCAGGCGTGTATATGCATGTCCGTTCGTTTATGCATATGTATCAGCAAGCAATTGGATTATTGGATGTTGAAAAGGCATGTAAAAGGCAGGCAATTGGATACTAACAGCTGAGCAGTTAGACAGATGTGGGAGTATCTTCATTATGTAAGCAAACTGGTATACATGCGAGGAGATTAGTATACTTTAGATTGCTAGATATTTATATACACAGATAGGTAAGCTCTCTAAAAGTAGGAATGTAAATAATTCGGTACCTGTATATATAATTATGCAATTCAGATGTAAATAGACTGGTGTGTAAATAAATAGGCAGGCAGATGCGGGAAACAATATATATATATATATATATATATATATATATATATATATATATATATATATATATATATATATATATATATATATATATATATATATATATATATATATATATATATATATATATATATATATATATATATATATATATATATATATATATATATATATATATATATATATATATATATAATCAAGTAAGTAGAGAAGCAGTAAAGTACCTTGGTAGATTGTCAAGCAAGTATGCAGGTATATGGATAGGTAAATAAATATATATACAATATAATTAGGGAGGTAAAGCATTCAGTAAATGGTAGGAAAATATTTAGGTAACTCGTGGTATAAATATATTTTTATAGTATGCTATTAAGTAAATAAGCAGATTTCCAAATAAATAGGCAGGTAAAACCGTGAACAAGTAAGGTTAATAGGAAAGTAACTAGGGATGAGAGAAAATATGTATATAAATAAGGGGGTATGTAAATAGATAAGTCTATAAGAAGAGAAAAAAGTAATTAGGCATGTTGAGCCATATGTAAGAAGGAAGGATACAGGTAGGTAACTAAGTGTTCTTTAAAACATATATGTTGTAAAAATATATGTTGTAAAGAACACTTAGTTACCGACCTCTGCACTTCCTTCTTACATATGCCTCAACATGCCTAATTACTTTTTTCCCTTCTTATAGACTTATCTATTTACATACCCCCTTATATCTGTAAATAGATAAGTATATAAGAAGGGAAAAAAGTAATTAGGAATGTTGAGTCATATGTAAGAAGGAAGTACACAGGTAGGTTACTAAGTGTTCTTTACAACATATATGTTGTAAAAATATATGTAAATAATTAGGTAGAAAAACAGGTAGAGTAAAAAACAGATAAAGAATTATCAAATTCGTTATGGAGGTACATTATTATTATTATTATTATTATTATTATTATTATTATTATTATTATTATTATTATTATTATTATTATTATTATTATTATTATTACTATTATTAGTATTATATATATATATATATATATATATATATATATATATATATATATATATATATATATATATATATATATATATATATATATATATATATATATATATATATATATATATATATATATATATATATATATATATATATATATATATATATATATATATATATATATATATATATATATATATATATATTCCAGGAAACCAACTTTGATTTAAGCTGATATTAGGATTAATCAGAGAAATTATTACAGAGCAATAGAGTCTGCACTTAGCAAAGTAGCAGAAGAAGAATAATGACAATGAAGTGTAAATAAAAAGGCCTGGAGAATTTGATGAACAACGTCAAGTACAAGAGTAACACGAGTCTTTAGGAATGTTTCATGTGTTAATAATAATACCGAATGTACCATATGAAAAAATAAGATCGAAGAGCAACATATAGAAAAAAAGTACTCGAGCAAAGCTCGTCTGCAAATAATCTTTCTTTATACATTTTTTTTTCATGTAAGCGAGGTCGATGATTTTGAGAGCCTTCTTCTTTCCAGTTCGTTTATACATGTCATTCTTTAAAAGCTCTTTTGCTCAGGGAATTTTCGTTACACATAGCATTATACACATTAGTTAAGTACAATAATAAAGCCGATATATGAATGAAATCTTGCAAAATACTGATCTAAGGAGAACAGCTAATATATATATATATATATTATATATATATATATATATATATATATATATATATATATATATATATATATATATATATATATATATATATATATATATATATATATATATATATATATATATATATATTTTTTTTTTTATTTTATTTCTTTATTTTTCTTTGCATAATTAATCATTCGAGTGAATGATTCGTGCATATGAGAATGCCCGCACATATGCATAAATAGTATTAAAAATTCAATTACAAAGAAAACAAAACAATGGATGCTTTAAGATACGGAAAAATAAATGAGAGACGAATAACACATTCTTATGTATTCAAAGCTTTCCATCGGCCTCTCGGAGGTTCGTATTTGGTTTGGCTAAAATTTTAAGGCTGAACATCAGATCTGCCACCAACGCTCTCCATTAATACCAGCAGTGGACTAACATTGCCAAGTTGGGCTGGCTTGCTTCTCCACGCTGATTTAAAGAGATAAAATACATTGTTCTTATATGCTTAAATGGTAATTACGGCGTCATAGTGTAACAGACAATAAAGCAAACTGTACTTTAAGGAAAAACAACGATTGGGGGAGTCACTAATATATATTAATAAGAATGATAAACTGCCAACCTATGTCATCACTACAATAGTTATTAAGGCAAAAAGATGTAAGCTAAGAAAAACTATCCACCAAAGAGAAGAAGTATACATTTTCCTTTGAAGGCTGCTTAACTGTTAAATAAATTCGCATATAAATGAGAAGTAATCATTGTAAAATGGAGACTAGGACAAAATGCAAGGATCTAAATTTTTTATTTTAAATTCGTGTTTCAGATAATGTTCGACTGATTTACCACATGTTAATTACACATGGAAAGAAAATAATTAACTATAAATTGTATATATATATATATATATATATATATATATATATATATATATATATATATATATATATATATATATATATATATATATATATATATATATATATATATATATATATATATATAAAGTTCACACATATATAAGTATATATTACCTACATATATATATATATATATATATATATATATATATATATATATATATATATATATATATATATATATATATATATATATATATATATATATATATATATATATATATATATATATATATATATATATATATATATATATATATATATATATATATATATATATATATATATATATATATATATATATATATATATATATATATATATATATATATATATATATATATATATATATATATATATATATATATATATATATATATATATATATATATATATATATATATATATATATATATATATATATATATATATATATATATATATATATATATATATATATATATATATATATATATATATATATATATATATATATATATATATATATATATATATATATATATATATATATATATATATATATATATATATATATATATATATATATATATATATATATAAGTACACACATATATAGAAAATATATAACCTCGTACACACACACACACACACACACACACACACACACACACACACATATATATATATATATATATATATATATATATATATATATATATATATATATATATATATATATATATATATATATATATATATATATATATATATATATATATATATATATATATATATATATATATATATATATATATATATATACACTTTTATTCTGCGCTTTCCCCTCTTGGTAAATCTGACCACTCTATGATCTCAATCTCTTCCATTATCGCACCCCCTCCACCAATCCCTCCTACTCAGTGCCGCCTTTGTCACTTTGAGCGATCCCATCAGGAAAATTTGCTCAACATCCTCATTGACTTCCCTTGAGATGACTACTGCTTTCGGTCCCGCATCCCTGATCAGGTAGCTCTAAAAGCTGCCGAGATCATGACCGCGGGAATTGAAGCATACTTCCCCTCTTCTACAAAATCTCTCTGTCCCCCTAAACCTTGGTTTGATCGTGCGTGCTCCATGGTTATCTAGGCCAGGAATCTTACCAAACCTTTCCTTTCGATTTAACTCGCTCTGCTTTTATTGTAGCTAGGAATCGCTGTACTGCTCAGATTCAAAGGTCTAAGGCTTCCTTTATAAGAGGGAAAGTTGATGACCTTAACTCCTCTCCCACTGACAAATGCTTCTAGTCCTTAGCCAAAAACCTCTCCAAAAACTTCTGCAACTCAAGCTTTCCTCCTCTATTTCGTTTTGATGGTTCTATAGCTTGCTCTCCCACTGACAAAGCCACGCTCTTTGTCTCTCATTTTTCTACCAACTCTTCTATAAATAATTCCAGAACACTTGTTCCTCAATCTTTACCCCTCTCTAACCCTATGCCCTCCCTTATCCCTTCTTCACGCAAAGTTCATAAGGTTCTTCGCTCGCTAAAGACGAACTAATCATCTAGTCCCGATGGTATCCCTGCAAGTTTCCTTAAGGGGTTTGCAGATAAACTGGCTCCCATGCTTTGCTGTCTTTTTCGCCTCATTTTGTCTACCAGTATCTATCTTTCATCTTGTAAGCATGCACTAGTTCAAGCTGTTCCTAAGGAGGGCGACCGATGTATTCCTTCAAACTACCAACCTATTGCCGTAACCTCCTCTATTGCTAATATTTTTGAAACTTTGATCAATGCTCATTTCTTGAAACACCTTGAATCTAACTCACTTATCTCTGATCACTAGTACAGCTTTCACAAGGCAATATCCACTGGTGATCTCCTGTCCTATCTTAATCATGTATGATCGTCTTCTCTCAGTAACTATGGGGAATCCTTTGTTGTCGCCCTTGATACCTCTAAGGCTTTTGACGGAGTGTGGCACAAGGCTCTGTTGACCAAACTCCTTGCCTATGGCTTTACCCCTTCTTTCTGTCCTCTGATTTCCAGTTTTGTTACTGACTAGTTTATTTCTGTAGTTGTTGATGGTGCGACATGTAGCCCTTTCTCTGTTACCAGTGGTGTTCCACAGGGCTCTGTTCTTTCACCTTCTCCTTTCCTTCTCTTCATCAATTATCTTCTACAATCCCCATCTTACTCTCTTCTTCATGCCTTTGCTGATGATTCTACCCTTCACTTTTCCTCTGCCTTTTTTTCACAACCTCCATCTGCTACTCATAATCAGTCTTGTGTCACTCTTTCTTCTACTCTCAACTCCGATTTGCAGAGAGTATCTTAGTGGTGCACTCAAAATTTAGTTAAATTCAATGCCTCCAAGACACATTTTCTGGCTATCTCTTTATCCTCTTCTCTTCCTGATAACCCTATTGTCTTCGAAACTAATGAAATTTACCCTCTTAATTCTGTCAACATATTAGGATTTCCATAAAGCCTCTAGCTTGTCTTGGAGGAAGCACATAATCAAAATTTCTAAATCTTCATCCAAAAAATTGGGGGTTTTGTTTCGTGTTCGTCATTACTTTTCATATTTACAGTTACTTAAAATTTATAAAGGTCTTATCTGTCCCTGCTTAGAATACTGCTCACAAATCTGGGGTGCTTCTTCTTATGCATATCTCCTTGATAGGGTTGAATCTAAGGCAGTCAGACTCATTAATGATCCTTCTCTTACTTCTAATCTGGATTCTCTCTCTCATCGCCAAAAGGTATATTCCCTTTCTCTTTTCTATCATTGCTATTTCCATCGCTGCTCTGAGGAGTTGGTGAGTTGCATCTGTCCCCCACTGCTGAGGCCGCACAACGCTCACCAAGCCGCCTTATCTCATTGGAACTGTGTGGGGAATTGTAGCTCTCGGAATGGTCGGTGCAGCGACTGCTTCTCCCAATTTACCTCCTGACTCTGGAACTTTCATACTCCTTCTGTCTCTCCTAATTTTTATGACCTGTCATCCTTGAAAAAACAAATCTCTCGTCATCTCAGGGCCTATCCTCCACATTTCTGGGTCCTCAGTACTTTCAATGTTATTTCTGTTTGTCGTTTTCCTTTGTGTGACATTACCTCATCTCTGCCTTGTCCTTAACCTTTTTCTTTTCCTTTGTCTCGAAATTTTCTCGTGCCTGGGCCTTTATTGAAGAGAGCAGTTTTACCAGTCCCGGTGTCACGCTTCATAATGCCAACTCCCCTACTGCCCCTACCACAGGGCTATCTCTGTAAGATGCAGCCCCGTGGTAACACCAGATGCTAATCAGAGCTGTGTCACAGTCGCTCGCCACTCATTCCTATTCCAAGCATGTTCACTTACTCCATCCATCCACCCAAACCTAGGCCTCCCTCTAGCATTTCTCCCATCAACTCTCGCATTCATCACCTTTTTCAGCAGTCTTTCATCATCCATCCTCTCCACATGGCTAAACTATCTCAGAACATTCATATCTACTCTGGCTGTCAAGTCTCTTCTCACACCCGTACTTGCTCTCATCACTTCTTTTCTAACCCTATCCACCCGAGATACACCAATCATACTCCTCAGTCTTTTCATCTCAAACACATTTAGTTTCTTTCTCTCACTTACTTTCGTACCCCATAACTCTGATCCATACATCACAGTTGGGACAACAACTTTCTCATACAAAACTTTCTTAACATCCATTTCCAAATCTCTTTTCTATATCACTCTTTTCAATGCACCCAACACTTTTTTGGCACACATCTGCTTCCACTCCACCATTTGCAGCTATAGCCTAGCCTAAGTACTTAAACTGATCCACTTCCTCAAGTGTCTCTCCATTCAACGTAACATTCAATCCAGCACAATCCTCATTTCTTGTACACCTCATAACCGTATTCTTTCCCACATTCACTCGCAACTTCCTTCTCTCACACACCATTGTAAATTCTGACACTAACTGACACAGCTTCTCCCCCGAATCTGCCACCACCACCATCTGCAAACAACAACTGATTCAGCTCCCACTCGTTATCATCCTCATCTGCCATTTTCAAACCTCGACCACGCACTCGCTCATACACCTCTCTTACGACTCCATCAATATACAAATTGAACAGCCACAGTGACATCACACATCCGTGTCTCAGTCCCCCACTCACTGGAAGCCACTCAATCACTTTTTTCCCTTCCCTAACAAAAGCTCTACTGCCCTCATGCAAACTCTTCACTGCTTGCAAGGGTCTACCATTAATTCCATATAACCTCAAAACATTCCACATTGCCTCTCTCTCACCTCTATCCTACACATCTTTACCCTTTGTTAAATATTTCTCACATAACTGCCTAACTTAAAAATCTGATCTATACAACCTCTACCTCTCCTGAAACCACTCTGCACGTGATCACATTTTCTGTCTTATCCCTCATCCAATTAATCAGTATCCTACCATACACTTTTCCTACTACACTCAACAAACTTATTCCCCCTAAAATTGCTGAATTCATACACTTCTCCCTTACCTTTGCATAAGGGCACTATACAAGCAATCACCCATTCGACTGGCACCATTGACAATATAAAGCATAAATTAAGCACTTACTAACCATTCCAATGCAGTCACACCCCCTTCTTTCAACATCTTCGCTCTCACATCATCCATTCCAGGTGATTTACCTGCTTTTGTTTGATCCAATGCACTTTTCGCCTCCTCTCTTGTAATCTCTCATTTTCATCTCCCATTACTGGCACTTGAACACCCCCCACTGCCACTATAGCTGCCTCTCTATCTTCCTCAATATTCAGCAACCACTTAAAATCTTCTGCCCATCTTTTCCTTGCATCGTTCCCTCTTAGCATATGTC
>JAXCGZ010007680.1:107500-115000 GCA_037179515.1 Halocaridina rubra
TGGTGTAGGAAATTCCCTTGTACGCAATCTAGGAATCTTGCCCCAAATGAGTCCTCACCACTGTGTGGGTCAAGATTTATCCAATCTATCTCTTTATGATTAAAGTCTCCCATAATCAAAATCCTACATTTTTTCTCCCGTGCCATGTTAACAACTGAGTTTATGACTTCAATCGTACCTATATGACTTTCCTCATAAATTTCAAGCCTATTTTGGTTCCTTGGTGGGTTGTATACAACAGTTATTATAATGCTCTCTGACCCAGTATTTATGCGAGCAACAAGAAATTCCCTGAACTCACTTTCTATAGCCAAGTTTATTTCTTCAACTTGAATCCTCTCACTTATGAGCAGTGCTATCCCTCCACCAGTCCTCTCAGATCTTTCGACCCTTAGTATTCTGAAGCCCTTAGGAAAAACTGTGACACTGTTTATGTCCTCACTCAACTTAGTCTCTGTAATTGCTACTATATCTGCCTTACTGTTGTGAATCCTATCTTTTAATTCTACTGCCTTACCAGCTATTCCATCAGCATTTGTGTATAACAATCTTAATGAGGCCCCATCCCCTGATCTTCTGTCATTATCTTCTTTATCTCCCCTTTGTCTGGAAGTATTCCGTAACAAAAATTTTTCTTCTCTTCTTCATTTCTTTCATCATTTAACCTTCTTGCCTCTTGCAACAAGTTTTTGATCTTTCCCATCTCTTCCTGTGTTCTGTATCGTCTAATGAACACTTCTGTGTGTGTGTGTGTGTGTGTGTGTGTGTGTGTGTGTGTGTGTGTGTGTGTGTGTGTGTGTGTGTGATTACCTAATTGTGATTACCTAATTGTGTTTACGGGAAAGAGGCCAAAGCTCGTATCTTCCCGTCTCCTGATCGGTTCCATTTTATACTTAGTGATACTTATCATACCTGTCCTTAAAACTATGGATTGAGATAGCATTAACTACCTCCTCGCTTAGCCAATTCCAATTATCAACTACTCTTACACTGAAAAAGTATTTCCTTACATCCTGCAAAGAAGTTTTCTTACGAAGCTTCAAACTATGACCTCTAGTTCTAGAGCCAGCCATATCAAAATATCGATCCCTATCCACTCTATCATAACCATGAAGGAATTTAAAGACTGTCACCATATCCCCCCTCACTCTTCTAGCTTCGAGTGATGGTAAGTCTAATTCCCTCAGCCCCTCATCATAACTGAGATTGCGTATTTCTGGCACCAGTTTCGTGCCATGTCTTTGAACTTTTTCAAGCTTAGCTATGTGCTTTTTCAAGTGCGGATTATAAAAGGGGTCTGCATATTTGAGTTTTGGCCTCACATAGGTTACATAAATATTTCTGAACATTTCTTTGTCCATGTGCCTGAAGGCTACCCTTACATTTGATAAGAATGCATATGCTGCCCTTACTATGCCATTTATATGTATTTCTGGAGACAAATCTGCCAGTATGTTTACTCCTAGATCTCTCTCATTTTCTGTCTCTTGAAGTTGTGTGTGTGTGTTTGTGTGTGAGTGTGTGTGTGTGTGTGTGTGTGTGTGTGTGTGTGTGTGTGTGTGTGTGTGTGTGTGTGTGTGTTTATGTGTGTGTGTGTGTTTTTATGTGTGTGTGAATGCCCAACACAGAAACAAATTCCCAAGGAGATGTACAAATAGAATTAAACTATTTATAGCATATGTAAAAGTAAAGACGACATGATAATACAATATCCGAAAACCAAAATAAATCAAATAAACTAATAACTAAAACGATAAAAAAGTAATGTCTAACCTGTCAAGCAAAATCAATTATCCGAGGAAGAGAAATTAAATGTGAATTCTATTTCCAGTAACACCCTAATCCGAATTCCCAAGTGACATGAGTGTCGTTTACCTCCTCCAAATACTGTCAGTTAAGGAAGGCAATGAAGAATTTATATTTCCACCAGAGAAATATCTTTTCCTGCGGCTTCATAACAGAACGTTTGGTAGCCAAGTGGTTAGTGAATATATATATATATATATATATATATATATATATATATATATATATATATAATATATATATATATATATATATATATATATATATATATATATATATATATATATATATATATATATATATATATATATATATATATATATATATATATATATATATATATATATATATATATATATATATATATATATATATATATATATATATATATATATATATATATATATATATATATATATATATATATATATATATATATATATATATATATATATATATATATATATATATATATATATATATATATATATATATATATATATATATATATATATATATATGCAGATTTATAGGAGAGTTTGTTATGCATCAGATATGGGTGTAATGGACATGGAAGACTACTGCTTAAAAGGTGCAAAAAGCCTTAAAAATCAGAGTTGTTTTTTATAGCATGACATTATTATGCACAAGATTTACCACCCACAATGCCCCATAGTTCTTTATTCCGGCACCAGAATTGAGATTTCAATATGAGAAATAAATATATAGATATAGAATAATATATTCACTATTATGAAGGTCCCAATATGTAGAAGAAATCCTTTAGTGCAATAGATTACTCAGACTTTGATACAAATAATGATGAGACGTGACACTGTATATTTAGTGGTAGGTGCAATCTATCCATATGGAATTTTTAGCGTCCTTTGCATCCCATACTTCATTCTGTCTTTTTCATTTATTCTGAATTTTTATCCCCCTTTAACATGAGGCAAGAAACAAAATATACCTTGTTTTCCTGTATGCCATAGAAGTTGTCGAATTGGAACGGACCAAGGGGACTGGGAATCCCCCTTCATATTTTCCTACCATAAGCAACAAATTAATAACATATAAAAGGGTTTTATGACACATCCATTGCAAAGGAGGAATGCAGCTATATAAAAGTTCCATTGGTGTGACTGAAATTGGTGCCGAAAGCTTTATAAATTCAATATACTGTCAGGAATATCTGGTTCTCTTTCTGTAGGCGAGTGTTTACGACAAGCCTCCTGTAAAAGGACATGTGCTTGGTCATTGAATAAGTTATAAATGTCATACGTAACCACTACCAAAAACAGAAACCAGAATTCGCAAGAAATGCCATATATGGTCTACTATCTATAGGACATATGCATCAGCCGGAAATAGCAACCACAATAAATCACCCCACGCTACCTTGCTGTAACCCAGTGATGTCTATATACATTCATATTACTATTGCAATTGTTTATGATAGACATAATCTTCTTATAGTCTCCGCTCTCTCTCAAGTATCAAAA
The DNA here is from genome assembly GCA_037179515.1 of Halocaridina rubra. NCBI lineage: Eukaryota > Metazoa > Arthropoda > Malacostraca > Decapoda > Atyidae > Halocaridina > Halocaridina rubra. Next base: position 110,809 of record JAXCGZ010007680.1, read on the forward strand.
AGCCTGCCTTAGGTGGCGTATTAGTCACTCAACAGTCAGTAAATAACCAGGATTGAGCCTAGACCTTTAGTTAGCAAGAATGAGGTTGATAGCAAAGGGAAGCATTGAGGCTGGAGAGCTGTTGTGACATAGCACGAATAAATGTCAAGTCTGTCCTCCCAAGACCAAAGTTTGAAACCTGATTCCCTCAACGGGTATTACAGTCGTGGATGACAATAACGTGACAGTATTACTGATTACAAGAACAAGCATATGTTGTGAGCACCTATAGGCAAAAGTCAGATGGGTATGATGTACTACAACAATATATAAAAGGTTACAATAAGCAACTCATGAGTGATTGAGACCCCAGTAGGTACATAGACCTACGTGAATTATGATAAATTACACGATATGTCTTTATGTATGCTTTACAAATTGGGTTTTAAGACACCATGTAGCAATATAAATTTCAAAATAGTATAAGATTACCTGATGTTCCATTAGAAATGTTATTAATATACATGTCACGCATATCAGGCATTCCTGAAAAAATATATCTATATCAGTCAGAAAGACAGCATTATGACAATTTTCGAAATGAATTTACGTTATGTAGCAAAATTCTGTAAGTGTTCTGCATTAAATATACTTACACATTCTCTGTATTTCTTAAAAAAAGAATGAATTACAAATTCTCGAGGTAGTCTATAAATAAGAATGTAAACTTATTATTGACATGTATCATAAAAAGCGCAAAAACGCAATAAAAACTAAAGACACGTAGGTAATGGAGAACCGATCATCAATCCACATGTTTTGTCTTAAAAACTTCCTCTCATGCAATTGAGAATTGCAGCACGATAAAACTACCCGAAAACTAGACACTTTTAAAACTCTAGAATAATGCAAAAAATAGAAACGGGATCACAAACATGTTACTCGAGAAGTCCTACTATGGAGGCTTATGATATGTATACAGCAACGTAGAGTATTGCTTGCAAGTATCCTAACTGTTATAAGGACGGGATGCATTATTACTGTAATTCCATAAGCGGGACACAAAAATGACGAAGTATAAGAAATGCCACGAGGGAACTACTTTTTTATGATAGGATTAATCTTAAATATTTGTGTATATATGGCAAAAACCGGCAGTGCAATGTATAGTTTCATAAAAAGGTGGATGACGATGAACAAATTTGCCTATGATTTTTAAATCGCATCTTGAAGATCATTGCAAGAAAGGGAGAGCAGACCTTTAAGTTATCGAGATAAATAAATGATTATAAATGAGCCTCAGTTGTAAGACAGAAGTGACCTAACATATATCAGTTGCAAAATAGCAAAAAAGAAAAAAAAAGCTATATAATGCTTCTTTCTAAAAACGAAGAAACTTACTAATGTATAGGTAAATGCGATAAGTCATTGAGATTGTGTGAATTGTCTATGTCTATAAACCAGGGTAATTACATTTGTAAGGCTCACTATAAAGTAATAACTTCACAATACAGGAAATTTGATATAGGTGAAACTTATTATTCCCCATTTCTCGTGTTATTGTCACCATCAGCATTCAAATAGCCATATATAAACGAAGCTCTCAAAGGAATAATTGTCTTGTAATATGAGAAGTTGAAAATACATCAAGAGAAAAATGTAAGTGACCAACAGATTCTTCACAATAAACAGCAAATGCTATTGAATCCACTTTAGACATGTTATCATCTAAAGTGGTTTTATTTCATATGATTTTTTTTCAGTATTAATATAGTTTTCAATATTATATGATATCCAATGTTCATAATGGCCTTGAGAATCTTATGTGTCGAAAAGACTAAAGTATTTTATATATCCTTATTTCTGAAATGAAGATGAGCATTCAATTTCATTTTATTTGCAACTACTTTGTAGTGAAATTATTATTATATAAAAAAGTTTTAATACGTGATTTCAGTATATTTGCAGAGTAATGAGTTAAAAAATAATTCAAACTAGAATTAGTAAAAAAAAATTTTTTTAAAGATAAATAAAACCTTTATTTACTCGGGTTGAAATTGAATCTTAGCGCGGAAGACTTAACTACAATATTTCTTTTGAAAGTCTCGAGAGAATGGATTGCTATGAGGGCAAAGTAGGGAAGAATATCTGACGAAAAATTCAAAAGGACGAGTACTATGTTGGAAGAATGAGAAAACTTGAAAATACAACTGTAGTTTACTTGGATTTCTGCAATCCTGATTTTGAAAATCATGTGCAAAATGGATTCTTTTTTGGTAATAAACGACAAAGATCGACAGTATTTGCTTCAGTGAGAAAAATGTTAGTAGGAAGTATAAATGTATAAAATAGCCAGCAACAGACTATATAAATCATGTGATATTGTTCTTCAGAATATCTTTATGGGAAGAAGTGTTTAGAAAATAACATCAAAGAGAAGAAAATATATTTTTGTTGGATGACTAAAGAAGGCGTATAACAGAGGAAGTACTTTAAACTTTGTAATAACTAATCTGAAATTTCTTGATAAGAACGATTGTTCAGATAGTAAAAAATATTGGCCACACATTACCTTCATTGAAACAATCAGACAGCTGGTTGATGGCACAAGTGACAAAGAAAAAGGAGGAGAGCACTATCTATCTATCTACCTATCCGTCTATGGATGTACATATATATATATATATATATATATATATATATATATATATATATATATATATATATATATATATATATATATATATATATATATATATATATATATATATATATATATATATATATATATATATGAATCATTTTTACCCTGACCGGCACTTGAACCTAGGACTTAAAATGAAGGCACAAAGCTAGCCTAAATATGATGAAAATGGACTGTCAGGATAATGACATATGAAGGCTCAAGTATATACAGTGTTGCAAATGGACAGATAGCATAAGGACATCTATCTACCTTGGCTGTTTCCCCCATTGGGGGTAGCCCACATCAAAGAAGAAACAAAACCAGAGCTTGGGGAGAAGTTACTCTCCCCTCTACTCCCCTTCTTCTGTGATGTCTCACTGGAGGTTAATACAAGGGTGGGATTCCCAGTCCCCTCGCCCCGTCCACTTTTAGTCGCCTCTTACGACAAGCAGGGAATACGTTGGGGCTATTCTTTGATGTTGTGCCCGCCACATATGAAGGGCCTAAGTATATACGATGTTGCAAGTTGAGGTGTTACTGACAGTAGATCTGAAAATAGCTTTCCCAGTTGTAGTATGGTTGTGTCATATGTAGTATGGTATTTAATTACTACATATTGTTCATAGTGGCCAAGTCAAAGCATGCAGTTTTCTATTTGATTGCTTAATACTGACTGACTGACTATCTGCCTCCATACCTAGAGGAAGCTACAAAGTACATGAAAGGGAAGCGGAGACTGGGTCTTTCTGACTATGCCTAGACTAATCAGGATGATAGGTAGCCAGTCTCCTGTTGATATTGGCTTGCCTTACAATGAGGTAAAAGCCTATCTCTTAAGATATGGGTGCTGTAGCCAGGTGCGACTTTGGTTCCATGCAAGAGCCTGGGCCTAATTTCCACGTGGAAATACTGGCTAATCACAATATTGTTTTGTGCCTCCAGATCAAATCTTATTCTACCCATTAGAACTCAGATGATGAAGCTGGGAAGTGTGGAGTCCACACCACGTGGTCATCGTTCTAAACTAACACGGGCAGGCAATTAGGTGCATGGACACAGGGGGGAGATATGCAACACAGTGTCAAAGAAAAAAAAAGTTATGATCAATATTGAATAAGAAAAAAAAGTGTCGAGAATGAAATTCGAGACTAAATATTAACGAGAGAAAATGATTGCAAGTGAAACATAAAAGTAACAAATGTTTTTTAGTCTGAATAAAAGAGCAAAATTAAAGAGTGATATGAAATAAAGAGTAAATGAAAATCGCAAAATTAAAAAATGATTATCATCATTTGATTAAAAGAGAGGAATGATTAAAATTGGAAGGGAATTCCCCCAAGACTATTCATTTGATTTTGATCGCAATTAACTATTTACATACTCATTTGTTTCTTAGACTCGTCACACTGTGATTCCCATATTGTTATTACATATTTTGACAAATGCATTCGCACCAAGAGAGAGAATGATAACAAAGTTTAAAACAAAAGTGTAAAACATTTGTATATGATTTCAAGCCCAGAATTT
>JAXCGZ010007680.1:122500-130000 GCA_037179515.1 Halocaridina rubra
GCAAGTCGCTTGAAAGACAGTAGCCAGCTGTTGAATATGTGCAAATAAATAAACAAACAAAATAAAACACAGATAAAAAAAATCACAGGCTTCTGAGAAAAAAAAAATTAATGATTAAATGAGAAGAATGAAGAAGACACTTGATAAATATGTGAAAATACTCAAAATGACGAAGTTGAGAGCCTTTTGAGAAAAAACAGATATAAGTCTTTAACATGAAGTAAATAGGCTTTTGAAAATATAAATGAAAAGAAACACTCATCTGAAAAAAGGCAATAGGCTGTTGAGAAAAATAGTTAGAATATAGCATGAAAGGAAGGACATAGGCATTGAGATAAATATGGAAAAAATATATCCAAACGATTATTCAATATGTAAACCCTCGTATATATCAAATTCCATCTAGCATTTGGTGCAACCAGTTTACAAGTCAAATCTTCAAATGAAAGCGCAGTCCTTTTTCTCTATAAAACATTATTTCTACAAAAAAGTATTAGTCTCTCCCCTAAATCAGTAAACAATAGATTTAAAAATGTGCAGTTATCCCAATTCCACACTAGTAACATTACTCCAAGCAACAGCTTTGTGTTCCCAAGATCATAAGAGCAATAATACCGCTTCCTAATTAATTTAGGAGTCTGTTTATAGACAATTACAAATACAAGCTACAAGCCGGAATAGAAAATGGTTAGGAAAGGAAATATAACACTTAATTCCCATTGAAAAGGGAAGAAGCAACAACTGAAATTCACATTTGATATTCGGATCCTGAAGAACTCCAGTTTTATGCCACACTATTATTGAATCCAATTCTCAAGGGATATTCCAGTCACTATTTGTGCAACACAATTATTTAGCTTTTAATTTTTTATATTTTTTATAATGTGTATCAATTTTACGAATATCAAACATACCAATTAGAAAATGCTTGTCACTGCCCCAGAGATTATGCATTAAGCCCTGAGACTGTTAACATTTTTGTTTGTATTGCCTCCTTATGTAGACTTTAATGACAACCTTTTCACACACCAGAAATTATATGTGTTCCAGGTTTCAGTTCCCTGAATCAGGAAAAGTGAGAGTTACCAACTTCACCATGATCAAGTATTAAGCCAGTAAACACGTCACTGAGCCATCACTACATACTATATATACTATTCTATGGGAGAATTCGTTGTGGGGTCAAGATGTCAAAATTAGTGACAAAATTAACCACCTGAAATAGCATCACCATGGCTCAATCGGTAGCGTCCGCGACTCTGAGGCGTCAGGTCGAGGGTTCGCACCCCGTCACGGTCTGAGGTTAGCAAGGGCATGCACTCAGGGTAACGATTACATCTGCCAAAACAAATCCTTCGTAAGAAGGTAACCGTCCTAGCCCTTGGTTGAAAAGGGAGTCCGTGACGTAAAACCGGAACAAATAGCAGCCATTTCCTGATTCCTTGAATCTTTTGTATGATGATGATGATGATGATCCAGTTTATATCGCTGAGTCCCTTTTCTAGTAAGAGCAAGGGAGGTGCTTTCTTTAGAAGGACTTTGGTTTTGGCAAATTCGACTGTTACACAGAGTGAATGCCTTATTTAACGCAGAACGTGGTGGTCTCGAACCGACGACCTGATGAATCAAAGTCACATGCAATACCTCCCCCCGACCACGGCATCCACTCCTTAGCATAACAGACAAAAATCCCATTTGCTTGAGTACAGTGTGTTATCTAGTAATTTCTGACTGGAGTGAAAAATTAGAAATAGAGAGGTTTTTTATAAAGAAAATAAAAGAATAAAACAGAAAGACAAGGACACAAAGAAGCAGGAAAAGGTGATAAGAGAATATAAATCACATGTAGGCGAAATAGAAAATGAAGCAAAAGAAACTGAACAATAAGCAATAAGGAAATGAATGCAAAGAAACACATTGATATAAAGGAATATTAAATTAAAGCAATGTAAGCAAAAATTATTAAAAAGTAGGTGATAAGAAAATGATAAGCAAAGAAAACAAATATTAATTAGAAGATAATGAATAGCTGAGCAGTAAAAAGATGATGAGGATTATATTTAAAATTATTTTCCCTTTTCTCCCAGTAATAACAGTTGAAGATTTTGAGTCTTTTCAAAACCTTTTCCTTGAAAGAGAGCTTATTAGCTAAAATGTTAGCTGATGACCATAATAGAGATAAATTTCCTATATAAACCTCAAGAATAATGAAGAAATACCATCTCAAAACATCTCCTCGCGACCAAAAAGGCTCCCAGGAATTTAATAACTCCGACAAAAGTGTCTGAAGAAAACTATTAATTGTTCCTTGAGCCCTTTTTGACTTCCTGATGTGGCTAAAGGATTTGTGGGTTGTAAAAATAACGAAAAGAATTTCTCTGCAACGTACAGAAAATTCATCGAACTCTGTTTTAGGCGTATATAATAATAAGAATGAGTGTCTGTAGCAACAGTCATAAAAATGGTATTATACTTCAGTCAAGGACAAAGAAAAACGCTAAGGTGGGTTTTTACTTGATCAAATCTTGGTCTAATTTGCATATCTCATGTCTAATCCTAAACCTATATCCATATATTTGAACATATATGCCTCCAAATGTTACCACCGACTTGTTTTCTAATAAATAATGATGATAATAGATGATAATATTAAAGATAATATGGCAATAAGGAAAAATTCGTAGTTATGACAATGGTAATGATAGCAATATTTAAGCTCATGATGAAAAAAATATAATAATTGTCATTAAGAAAATGATAATACTATAAATGAACATTGCAAAGATAATTATGATAAAAAAAAAGTGACTGATGATGATTATGAAAAATTATGATGGTTATGGCTACTAGTTGGTTTGCAGATGAAGAAGTAAAAAAACAAACAATAGAATTATGAGATTATTCAGTAATTAAAAAATCTTCAGTTTGAAAAATAAAAAGTGGTGTCGAATAAAAATATTTACGATCATTTTGGTGATGTATTAAGAATTAAGAGGAAGGTGAGGAATTTTTAAGTTGAGGAAGATCAAAAGTGAAGAAGAGAAAAAACGGTGAAGTGGGATCCTTGTACGGTGTGGCTATTGGTATCTAATATCGAGGAAATTTGGAAATTCCTAAAAAAAATCATCCAAAGAAAATAAATGTTTGATGATGATGGCGACAGTGAAAATGACGACATGTTCACTGACTGTAACTGATGATAATAATAATGATGATGATGATGACTGATTAATTAATTAAGAAGTTGATGATGACATTTATGAAAATCAATATATAGAAGTTGATGATGACAATTATTAAGAGCAGTGTAATGATATTTAGATATATTTAAGATGAAGTCGCAATATAAGGAAGCAAAGTAAAAAGATCAAAATATATTCCGGTAAAAAGCACTGCCATGTCATATTAAAAACCCTTATTTGCACACCATTCTAATTGGAGTTGTAAACCATTGTGGTGCTAAAACTAAAGATGAAGATGATGATTATAGGAAATTTACTAGTTCATACTATTTAAAAGCATAAAATCTTAGCAAAAATCTGGAATAAGTGGAAGGCAATGAGATATAAATTTGTGTTTTTGAGCATTTAAAAGACTAGTCAAGTACAAAACAAGGTATGTGAAGACGAAATAATTTTCTGAACTGATAGATGCTGACTCAATTTCAATGTTTATTTTGGATAATTTCAAAGTATTGTAAAAAGCTGTAAGAACTTAAGAGAGAGCAATATATATATATATATATATATATATATATATATATATATATATATATATATATATATATATATATATATATATATATATATATATATATATATATATATATATATATATATATATATATATATATATATATATACATACATACATACATACATACATACATACATACATACATACATACATACATACATACATACATACATACATACATACATACATACATACATACATACATACATACATACATACATACATACATACATACATACATACATACATACATACATACATACATACATACATACATACATACATACATACATACATACATACATACATACATATATATATATATATATATATATATATATATATATATATATATATATATATATATATATATATATTTTTTTTTTTTTTTTTTTTTTTTTTTTTTTTAATTATTTTTTTTTTAAAGCAAATTTTGCCCAAGGCCTGAAATCGAAAATAAGGAAAAAAAAATACTGTGCCAAGGAGCTATCAACTACCCCAGAAGGTCTAAAAGAAAAAGTTAACCTCTGAAGAATTTGTTAAGCTAGGGAATAAACGCATTCTTGTGAACACTTATTGTTGATTTTACGCTTCTTCCCAACCTCACTCGTGGTTTCACTTTCGCATTTAATTCAAATCCCAAGCTATATAGGCATCAACAATGATCAAACTACCAACTACACCAGTGAAGTTCTAAAAGAAGGAGCTAAAGTCTTAACTAACTGTTGAGCAAGGGAATAAAGGCATTTTTCTGGATATATTTTCTTAATTTTACAGCTTCTTCCCAACCTCACTCGCGGCTACATTTTTGCATTTAATTCAAATCCAATGCCATATAGGTATCAGCAATGATCAAATAAGCACATTATCATAGGTGAAAATTTGAAGCATATTTTGCCCCTGTTTGTGTGTTATTTGATCATTGTTGATGCCTGTATAGCATGGGATTTGAATTAAATTTGAAAATAACGCCATATGTGAGGTTGGGAAGAAGCGTAAAATGAACAATAAGTGTTCAGAAGAATGCGTTTATACCCTAGCTTAACAAATTCTTCAGAGGTTAACTTTTTCTTTTAGACCTTCTGGTGTAGTTGATAGCTCCTTGGCACAGTATGAAGAATGAAGAAGAAGTATTCAGAAGAATGAGATTATTCCCTAACTTAACATTTAGTTGAGAGGTGACCTTCTTTTAGACCTTCAGTGTTGTAGTTTGTAGTTTATGTGTCTTAGGTTTGAGTCCTGACCAAGAACAAAATCGGTTTCATATTTTCACATACACTAATTTGTTCTTTTGAACATTGTTGATGCCTGTATAGTATAAAATTTGTAGTAAATGCAAAAAATGAATGAACGAGTGAGGTTGAGGAGAAGCTGTAAAATGAACAAAAAAATAATAAGAAGAATGCTTTCAATCCCTAGCTTAACAGTTAGTTGAGAGGAAAGCTCTTTCTTATAGACCTTCAGTGGTATAGTTGGCAACGCCTCGGCACAGTAATTGTGTCTTAATTCCAATTCCTACCAGTGGCAAAATATGTTTTATGTTTCCACCTTTGTTCATTTGATCATTGTTGATGCCTATATAGCATTACCTTTGAATGAAATGCAAAAATGAAACCACAAGTGAGGTTGGGAAGGAGCTGTAGGAAGAAAAGTATTCAGAAGAATGCGTGCATTCCCTAACTTAACAGTTAGTTGAGAGGCTAGCTTCTACCTTCAGACCTTCAGTGGTGTAGTTGGTAACACCTTGGCACAGTAATTATATATGTATACACACTCAAATGCACACACACACACACACACACACACACACACACACACACACACACACACACACACACACACACACACACACACACACACATATATATATATATATATATATATATATATATATATATATATATATATATATATATATATATATATATATATATGTATATATATATATATATATATATATATATATATATATATATATATATATATATATATATATATGTATGTATGTATGTATGTATGTATGTATGTATGCATATATATATATATATATATATATATATATATATATATATATATATATATATATATATATATATATATATATATATATATATATATATATATATTTATTTATTTATTTATATATGTATGTATATGTATATATGAATCATATTTTGCCTCTGGCTGGGACTCGAACATAATACACTTAATAATGTCGCAAGGCGTTACCAACTACACCACTAAAGGTCTAAAAGAAGAGTCAAAGCTCACAACTATCTGGTGTGCTAAATAAAGAATGCATTCTTTCTGAATATTTTTTGTTTATTTTACGGCTTCTTCACAACTTCATTTTGCTTTCGAATTTAATTCATATCCCATGCTATATAGAGATCAATAATGATCAAATAAATACGGTATATAAACATATGTGAAAACATGAATCATATTTTGCCCCTTGCCAGGACTTAAACCTAAGACGCATTCTAAGCATGCCAAGGTGCTGCCAACTACTCCACTGAAGGGCTAAAATTAGAAGCAAACCTCAAAACTAATTTTTGTGCTAGGGAATGAATGCATTCACATTTAATTCAAATCCCATTTTGTATAGGCATCAATAATAATTAAATAAACACATTATGTGAAATCATGAATCATATTTTGCCACTAGCAGGGACTTGAATCTAAGATACATAATTAAGGTGCCAGTGCACTAACAACTACTCCACTGATGGTCTAAAAGAAGCAAACCTCACAACTGACAACTGCTAGGAAATGAACGAATTCTTTCTAAATATTTTTGTTCATATTACTGCTTCTTTGCAACGTCACTCGTGGCTTGTTTTCGCATTTAATTCTAATCCCATGGTATTTAGGGATCAATATTAATCAAATTAACACACTGACATTTGTGAAAACATGAATTAAATATTGGCCCTGGCCGGGACTCAAACTTAAGACTCATAATGGGCGTGTCAAGGCGCTACCAACTTCAACACTGAAGGACTAAAATAAAAGCAAGCGTCACAACTAACTACTTTGCTAGGGAATGAAAGCATTCTTTCTGAATGCTTTTTGTTCATATTGCAGTTAGTTGTGAGGTTTGTTTCTTTTTTTGACGCAAAAGCGAAGCCACAAGTTAGGTTGGTAAGAAGTTCAAGTATGAACAAAAAGTATTCAGAAAGAATGCGTTCATTATGTAGTACAGCAGCCAGTTGTGAGGTTTGCCTCGAATTCTAGATCTACAGTGGTGTAGTCGGGAGGACCTTGGCACATAAATTATATTCTTAGTTTGAATCCCTGTCAGGAGTAAAATATTATTTATGTTTTCAAATATGTTCACGAATTCAGTTGCTTATTTGTGATGCCAATATAGCATGGAGTTTCAAATAAATGCCACGAGTGAAGTTGGGAAGAAGCTGTAATATGAATAAAAAATATTTATAAAGAATGCGTTCATTCCCTACACAGAGCAATTACCTGTGAGGTTTGCCTCTTCATTTAGACCATCATTGGTGTAGTTCGTAGCACCTTGGCACGCTAGTTATGTGTCTTATGTTTGAGTCAATGCCAGAGGCAAATATAATTAATGTTTCCACGTATGTTTATGTGTTTATCTGATTATTATTGATGCTTATATACCATGGAATTTGAATTAAATGCAAAAAGGAAGCCATAAGTGAGGTTGGGAAGAAGCTGTAATATGTACAAAAAGTAATCAGAAAGTATCCATTCATTCGCTAGCAC
>JAXCGZ010007681.1:0-7500 GCA_037179515.1 Halocaridina rubra
ATTTAATTCAATTCTTTTAATGTCATTGCATTTCCAAAATTAAAAGAAAGTTGAATTCTGAGTTTCATTTAAATGGGGTGTTCAAGTACAAATATCTGTCCTGTCTGTTACAAATATCTGTCCTGTCTGTTTGTGAGCTCTTAACCGAGCTCGGTACTTTGAGTCCCCTTAGTAAAACAGAATCTTAACAACACTCCAGCATCATTAAAACCCCACAATGATCAGCCGCTTTATAATGCAAAAAATAATATCGGGGTTCGATAGGTTTCAGTCTGAGATTCCATTTAAGAAGGTCCAAGTTCAAGTCCGCTTAGTCCCATGACGAAAGAATGGCAATATTTATTTACCGTATCTATTACTATACGTATCAGTTTACCTATTACTATATATATATATATATATATATATATATATATATATATATATATATATATATATATATATATATATATATATGTTCACTTATTTATTCATATATGTATTCATCTAATTATATATTAACTTTATTCACATTGGCGACAAACTGGTCAGCAGAGTAAAGGAGTAAGTCTTCTTTCAACTCACCCCAACTCATCAGATTTCAAGACTACACTTATGGAATGGGAAGGAATTTGGAGTAAACAATTTCATAGCTTTATTGGGATTAAATAAGTCATATATATGTCCAAGAAGAAATTTCCTCCAGATTCAAAGAAAGTAATAAAGAAATATATAAATAACCTTTTTATATATAAATCATTTCCACAATTCGTCATAGAACATTTATTGATAATAATAATAATAATAATAATAATAATAATAATAATAATAATAATAATAATAATAATAATAATAATAATAATAATAATAATAATAATAATAATAATAATAATAATAACATCGATTATGAGCACACGTAATATATATATATATATATATATATATATATATATATATATATATATATATATATATATATATATATATATATATATATATATATATATATATATATATATATATATATATATATATATATATATATATATATATATATAATTTTTTTTTCATACCTCCAGGTTATACTCATAACGTGTGGGACCGGTAGTAGGAATGTTGTCCTAGTTCGGTCACCAGGTCTGGATCATTCCTTTTTGACCCTATCTTTCTGCCAGTTCACCATGACTGAATCTTGACTGACATTGCCTTCAGCGTCGTTTGGGGTTCTTTAGCCACCGCAAGACGACAACGCAGAGATCCATCACAGTGAATACCCCTGGAGATGGAGAATATATAATTCCCTCGCATTCCCTGCGTGTCGTTGGAATCGACTACAGTGGATATCAAATTTGAAAAAGATATTCTTGCGTAACTAATATATTTCATATTATGCTTCCTCAATTCCTCGGTTGCAGTCGAAGTCATCTTGCTGGGTTTAGGAAGATATGGCCTACCATATGAATGAAAACGTTTTATAAATGCTTTTCCCTAAAGACAATCCAATGTCGAGTGAAGCCGATCCAAGTCAATTTCATATGCTGATGAATTAATCGTTGTTAAGTGACGTTTTTTCAATTTCTGTCTTTTCCAATTAGGGTTCACTACAGCGAATCAACCATCTCCATATCACCCTATCCCTGCGTCCTCCTCCGTTACACCACACACCTTCTTGCACTCCCTCGCCACATTAATGAACCTCTTCTATGGTCTACCTCTCTCTCTCTTTACTGCCTAGCAACTCTATCCTCAGCCCTCATAAGCTCATACCCAACCATATCAGTCTCGTCTCTCGAACCTTGTCCCTAAGCCATCGTATATGTGCTGTCCTTCCAACATACTCATCCTTTGTACTGTACATCCTTGTCATTTCAAAAATAAACTGCAATATCTTCATCTCTGCCACCCTCAATTTTGCCCCCTGTCTTTTTGTCGATGGGACTTTTTCCAAACCACAAACATAAATGGTCTTACTGCCGTCCTTTAAGATTAACCTCCAGTTTCTGCAAGTACCCTTTGGTCACATATCACTCCTGTCACTCTCTTACACCCACTCCATCCTACAAGCACTCTCTTCTATACCTCTTTCCCACACTATCCATAATTTTGAAAAGCTGAGCTAATATACATAATCGCATCCACCTTTGAAACCTCTACGCCATGTACCTACACCATTCCACCCCACTTTCTCTCATTCAAGCACTCTCACTCTGTCTTGCTCCTGTTGACTTTCATTCTCTTTCTCTATAGTAAATACCTCCATCTCACTAAGCTCACCTCACCTTGTTCCCTACTCTCACTAAAGATCAGAATGTCATCTGCCAACATCATTCTGCACGGGAACACCTGAGTGATCTTGTCCTATCTTACTCATGTATGGTCATCTTCTCTGAGGAACTATGGGGAATCCTTTGTCGTCGCCCTTGATATCTCTAAGGCTTTTGACAGAGTCTGGCACAAGGTTCTGTTGACCAAACTCCCTGCCTATGGCTTTACCCCTTCTTTTTGTTCTCTGTTTTCCAGTTTTCTTACTGACCGTTCTATATCTGTAGTTGTTGATGGCGCGACATCTAGCCCTTTCTCTGTTACCAGTGGTGTTCCACAGGGCTCTGTTCTTTCACCTACTCTCTTCCTTCTCTTCATCAATGATCTTCTACAATCCCCATCTTCCTCTCTTCTTCATGCCTTTGCTGATGATTCTACCCTTCACTTTTCCTCTGCCTTTTCTTCACAACCTTCATCTGTTACTCGTAATCAATCTCGTATCACTCTTTCTTCTACTCTTAACTCCGATTTGCAGAGAGTATCTGAATGGGGCACTCAAAATTTAGTTAAATTCAATGCCTCCAAGACACAGTTTCTGGCTATCTCTTTATCTTCTTCTCCTCCTAATAACCCTATTGTCTTCGAAACTAATGAAATTTACCCTCTTAACTCTATCAGCATATTAGGAATCCATATAGCCTCTAACTTGTCTTGGAGGAATCATATAATCCAAATTTCTAAATCTTCATCTAAGAAATTGGGGGTTTTGTTTCGTTTTCGTCAATACTTTTCCTCATTGCAGTTACTTAAAATTTACAAAGGTCTTATCCGCCCCTGCTTAGAATACTGCTCACACATCTGGGGTGCTTCATCCTTTACTTATCTCCTTGATAGGGTTGAATCTAAGGCAGTCAGACTCATTAATGATCCTTCTCTTACTTCTAACCTAGATTCTCTCTCTCTTCGCCGTAAGGTATCTTCCCTTTCGCTTTTCTATCGTTACTACTTCCATCGCTGTTCTGATGAGTTGGCGAGTTGCATCCCTCCTCCACTGCCGAGGCCGCGTAACACTCGCCAAGCGGCCTCATCTCAGAGGTACTGTGTGGAGATTTGTAGCTCGCGGATTGGTCGGTGCAGCGACTGCTTCTTCCCATCTACCTCCAGACTCTGGAACTCTCTTCCTCCTTCTGTCTTTCCTAATTCTTATGACCTTTCATTCTTCAAAAAGCAGATATATCGTCATCTCAGAGCCTAGTCCTCCATATCTCTGGGTCCTCTGTACTTTGACTGTTTTATTCTGTCTGTCGTTTTCCTTTGTGCAACATTACCTCATCTCTGCCTTGCCCTTAACCTTTTCTTTTCCTTCGTCTTGGTATTTTCTCGTGGCCGGGCCTATATTGATGAGGGCAGTTTCTGCCTGTCCCGGTGTCACTCTCAAAAAAAAAAAATAATTTGTAAGTTCGATCCATAATGCAAACCCAAAATTTTCTGCTACTTATTCATGCAATACCACAATACCTCTCTCTGCATCCTCTCATACACCTTCGAAAAATACATTGCATCTCCTTCTTGTTTTCTCTATGCTTCTAAATCAGGGCTCTCAAAGCAAAAATTTTATCCGTATTTCTCCCTCCATAACATAAAACCATATTCTTGTCTACAAATCCTCACATCTCCTCTTGGTCTAGTTTATACTACTCTTTCCCATATCTTCATTTTGTGGTTGATTAACTTTATGCCTCAGTAATTGATGCTTTTTTGCAAGTCTCCCTTATTCTTAAAAACTGACATCAATATACTTTTTCTATGCTCCTCAGGCATCCTCTCAACTCCCAAAATTCTATTAAACAATCTGGTTAAAAAAAATAAAACACACTGCCATCTCTCCCAACAATATCCATGCCTCCACCAGAATATCATCTGGAACAACCGCCTTTCCTCTCTTCATCCTCTTCATAGCCGTGTTCACTTCCTCCTAACTGATCCACTACACTTCCTGATCAAGTATTTCCACATTATACTCTCTCTCTCTCTCTCTCTCTCTCTCTCTCTCTCTCTCTCTCTCTCTCTCTCTCTCTCTCTCTCTCTCTCTCTCTCTCTCTCTCTCTCTCTCTCTCTCTCTCTCTCTCTCTATCTATCTATCTATCTATCTATCTATCTATCTATCTATCTATCTATCTATCTATCTATCTATCTATCTATCTATCTATCTATCTATCTATCTATCTATCTATCTATCTTTCTTTAAGAGGCGCTATATAGTGCAACTGGAAGATACTTGGACCGTAAAGCAAATTTGCTTTTACGGTGATGATTATAGGTATAACAGCATTGCGTTTACTTATAACAGATATGACTACTAGTGGTACAAAAACAACTAATTTACTCTTTTGAGCTAATCTATATCTTATATAACCATATATAAAATGCTGAAAATTGAAACTATTAATTTTGTTTTGCTTTCTAGCCTCTAAACACACACACTAACATACACATACACACACATACATTCATACATACATACATACATACATATTGTAGGAAAAGGCTCATTAAAGAATACGACCTAAAAAATATTTGAAGCACTTATTAATTTCGTGATCTAATTTGTTCACCTTCTCAATGTATTGTTCTTTGTACTTTGAGAAGGTGACCAGGTTAGGTCACGAAATGAATAATTAACTTGTATATTTTTACGTTGTTTTCTTTAATGGGTCTTTTCCTACCATTTTAGACTGCATGTTAAAAGTTCAGTGATATATATATATATATATATATATATATATATATATATATATATATATATATATATATATATATATATATATATATATATATATATATATATATATATATATATATATATATATATATATATATATATATATATATATATATATATATATATATATATATAAACACTGGACTGTTTTTATATGTTTATGAAAACATATAATAATGTGGAAATATATATATATATATATATATATATATATATATATATATATATATATATATATATATATATATATATATATATATATATATATATATAACTTAGCTGTTAGGCACAGTAAGAGCATTAAGGTCATGAGAAGTCTTTCTCTTGCATTGCATTAATGATATTGTTCCTTCATTAACAGGAAAATTAATACAAGTCCGAGGGGGGTAGACTATAGGTCCCCGATAGGATGCTGTTATTATCGTTTTAAACAAAAATCTTGATATCAGAAAGAAATAACGAAGATCAAAAATAATTTTGTTTCATTAATTAGATAATATAAATTTTCTGACACGAAATTATATTTTGTTAAGTAAGTATAATATTTACTGAAAAGAAACAAAACACTTACGGAAAAAAAAAAAAAAAAAAAAAAAATATATATATATATATATATATATATATATATATATATATATATATATATATATAAAGGCACCTAACATAATATATGTAAATTTACACCAAGAAAAAAACTGTTTCTTAGGGTTGCTGCAAATTGTGTTAAATATACTTATAAACCCGTGTTGGTATTTAGATGCCTAAGGCTCAACAATGAATACTGATTAGTTCTCTCTGTTTCAAGTTATAATGCTATTTAAATGCATTAGATAGGATGATCAAATGCCTTTCTGGGTTAATGTGGTTTTACTTATTTACGATTATTCTTAATAGTGCTCAATTTAGTGAAGAACTATTTTCACACAAAAACTTTTTTCTCTTACACTAAATAAAAAAAAAGTGCATGAACCAAAATCTCATCTTTCCTAGGTCTTTCTCCAGTAATCTCTTATCTCAATTTTACATCCATTTGTATACTCTATCTCTCTCTCTCTCTCTCTCTCTATATATATATATATATATATATATATATATATATATATATATATATATATATATATATATATATATATATATATATATATATATATATACATATATATATATATATATATATATATATATATATATATATATATATATATATATATATATATATATATCTTTCCACACACAAACACACATACATACATACATCAAAATGAATGAGCTTTTTGCAGTTATTGACTGGAGAACCTTATTTTACAACAAATCTGTACAAGAAATGTATGACATCTTTTGTGAGAAATAGGGGAAGATAGTAGATTGCTGCATACCTGTCACCAAAGTAGGTGTAATTCATGCCAGAGAGAAATGGTTTGATAATGGGTGTAAAAGAGCTAAGGAGTGGAGAGACAAATGCTGGAAAAGGTATAGGGGGAGAAAAAACATAAATGCCTGGCAAACCTACAAAAGAGCAAGAAATGACTACCTAAGTAAAAGAAGAGAGGTAGAGAGAGACTATGAGAGGGACATCATCAAGAAGGCTAAAGAAAATCCCAAGCATTTTCATAGCTTTATCAGAGGAAAACTGAAGGTAAAAGAACAGGTTTTAAGGCTTAAGAGAGAGGATGGAAGCATCACTGAGACGGATGAAGAGATCTGCAAAGAATTGAAGAAGGAGTTTCATTCAGTAATTACAGTAGAAAATACCCCACCCCCTCAGATTGCAGAGATAGAAGCTCAAGGCCGGTATTAGAGAACATCAACCTTACAGCCACAGAAGTATGCAAAGCGCTGATGGAGTTAGATGTTCATAAAGCTACAGGTCCTGATGACATAGCCCCTCATGTACTTAAAAAATGCGCAAACTCAGTATCAGTGGCACTAAGTATCATATTCAAAAAGTCACTGGAGTCAGGGGAGATTCCAAGAAGCTGGAAACAAGCAAACGTGATACCTATCTTCAAAAAGGGAAGGAGGGATACGGCTCTGAACTATAGACCAGTTTCCTTGACCAGCATAGTTTGCAAAGTTATGGAGAAACTACTAAGGAAACATATCTCTCTTCACTTGGAATCCTTCAACTTTTGTCAGTGAGGCAACATGGCTTCAGAGAAGGTATATCAACAGTAACAATCTTACAGGAAAGAGAGGGCTGGGCAGATTGCATATTCCTAGACTTCCAGAAAGCGTTTGGCACTGTTCCACATGGGAGACTTATTAGGAAGCTTCAAGCAATGGCTAGAATAGGTGGAAATGTCTTGATATGATAAAAACTTACTTAGAAGGAAGGGAACAGAAGGTTAGAGTAAGACAGTGTCTGAATGGAGAAGAGTTAGTAGTGGAGTTCCAAAGGGTTCAGTTTTAGGGCCACTTTTGTTCCTTGTATATGTAAATGACCTACCAGAGTCTGTAAATTCATTCGTGAATATGTT
>JAXCGZ010007681.1:12500-87500 GCA_037179515.1 Halocaridina rubra
TTAGGTTCAACTGGATAAAACGCACCTTAAAACTACGAACTGAAGAATCACTGTGATTTTCTTTGGACAAAAACTATTTGGATCAACTGGGGAAAATGTACCTTAAAAACCACAAACTGGAGAATCACTGTGATTTTCTTCAGAGACAAAAACTATTTGGATCAACTGGGGAAAATGTACCTTAAAAATCACAAACTGGAGAATCATTGTGATTTTCTTCATAAACAAAAACTATCTGGATCAACTGGAGAAAATGTACCTTAAACACCACAGACTGGAGAATCATTACATAAGAGTAAATAGTTAGGGGAGTCTGGAGGAGGAGGCCCCTGTTAGGAAATGGGGGATTGACTGATATTATAACAAAAGGTTAGGTTATAATAGGCATGTTCAGGTTAGTCCAGTTGCTAATACTTGAGATAACGTACCTAGCGATAGCCACTGATGCGTTTTATACATTACATCAAACTATTTCAAATTTAAATGACCTTGGCGTTTCCT
This sequence comes from Halocaridina rubra, assembly GCA_037179515.1. Lineage (NCBI taxonomy): Eukaryota > Metazoa > Arthropoda > Malacostraca > Decapoda > Atyidae > Halocaridina > Halocaridina rubra. The sequence continues at coordinate 13,002 of JAXCGZ010007681.1, forward strand.
TCTCTCATTTTGAAAGACTTAGAAAAATATGAGTTTGCAAGTGAGCGTGCTAGGAATAGGAATGAGTGGCGAGCGATTGTGACCCTGCTCTGATGGGCATCTGCTGTTACCACGGGACTGCATCTTACAGAAGTAGCCCTGTGGTAGGAGCAGTAGGGGAGTTGCCAGTTATGAAGCGACGCAGGTTGTGGAAGAGCCGGGAGGATGGGCTGTGGCACTCCAGCAGTGCCATCTGAACAGTCGTTTAGCTAACTCGTAATTGCCCATAGAGCAAAGTAATCCCCTTATTGTTTCTTTTTTTATGTCGGCTACCCCCAATTGGGGAAGACAGCCAAGATAGATAGATAGATAGATAGATAAAGGTCTTCCCAACAAGCGAATAGTGAGAGTACACAGATAATCAACATCTTTATTTTTCAAACTTTGGGTTTTTTAGGAAAATATTTTGTTGAAAAAAAAAAATGAAAGGTGTCCCCACGCCGGACGATTTTGTTATTCATGATATGTAGATTCCAATAGACACCTCAACGTAAAAAAGAAACAACTTGATTTGCGAGACTCCTCTCTCCTCTCTTCGCCCTCCCAAAGTTTTTTTTTTTTTTTTTTTAATCATCCCATACCTCGTCTTTCTTTTTTCTTTTTTCTCTTCTCCGTTTCCCTTTGCTTTATTTACGTCTTATGTTCATCCAAAGATTATTCATCTCCCTATCACTCTTTTCGTTTTTTTTTCCTTGTACATCTCATTTATTCTTTTAATTTTTGTATCTTAAAATATCTCAGCCAAAGATGTGAGATATGGGAAGACCAGGTCTTTTGTTGAATGGGCGCGTGCTCTGACTCGGCCACCTTCCTTAAAAGGGGCATTATGCCCACTGTATATGTATGTAAGCAAATATTGCGGTGCAGTGGTAGTGACTCGAGCTCGTAATATATTGGCCCCATGTTCGATCCTGAGCCAAAGTTGTATTAGGTTGCTCTGTTTCCTGTATTTACCAATTAATTTGGGATAATAACTAGAGGTCTGGTGATTTCCTATAGATCTACCTGATTATTCAGCAATTGCTTGGAGATAACTAGGTCCACGTGACAGGAGAAAAGGCTTGGGCCCGATTATATGTTAAATATATTGTCGGGCTTTGTGTCATCACTGTGTTTTGTCTCTGCATTTCATTGGAGTCCTTTAGCCTTTAACCTTTATGCATATTTGTAAGACGCGTGTAAAGTTGTTTTAGAGAGTTAAAAAAATGGGAGTTCGTACCGTGAAATAACTTGATATTGAAACCAATTTTTTAGGTGTTATTTATCCACTTTTTATAAAATAACAAAGGATCGTTACTAACAAAGTAAGCATGATATTTTAGCATTATAAAAAATGAAGATCAGCAAGAGCACAGCCATAGTGAAATGAATATATATATATATATATATATATATATATATATATATATATATATATATATATATATATATATATATATATATATATATATATATATATATATATATATATATATATATAGTAAGGATGCCCATCAGTGAAACAACACAGAAAAAATGACGCTATATTTCGGATCCTAACTGGACCTCTTCTCAAGCAAAAGTAAGTGTAAAATAACAACTGTTATTTCACACTCACTTGTGCTTGAGAAGGGGTTCAGTTAGGATGCGAAATTTAGCGTTATTCTTTCTGTGTGTTGTGTCACTGATGGGCTTCCTTACCATTTAGTGCTGTATGCTAACAGTGTGTGCTTACTCATATATATATATATATATATATATATATATATATATATATATATATATATATATATATATATATATTATACACACGCATATATATATATATATATATATATATATATATATATATATATATATATATATATATATATATATATATATATATATATATATATATAGAGAGAGAGAGAGAGAGAGAGAGAGAGAGAGAGAGAGAGAGAGAGAGAGAGAGAGAGAGAGAGAGAGAGAGAGAGAGAGAGAGAGAGAGAGAGAGAGAGAGAGAGTTTAATATCAAAAGAGACTATATGTGTTTCCTTTGATAGTAAAGCGATGCCGACAAGCTTAACAGAGAAGATAAAAGATTAAAAAGGGAGAACATGAGACACCCCTTCAAAAGGGTTGGAGGAATTGGGGCCAAGTGAACAATTTTTAATTGCATTTAGCAGTAATGAGAACTACATGTCTTTTGCACATTTTCATTTTAATACCTTAGTAGTTTAAGTTTCCATATTCTATAGCTAAATGTAGAGAGGGAATATAATAAAAGGTCACTTTGTAGTTGAGGTATGCCATATTCTCTCATTTTTTGTTGAGAAAAGATATCAGAGAGCAAAATAATTGATGCGGACCTAAACACATATTTAAAATCTTCACATGATAGCTTAGTAATGATGAAATACAAACATAAACAGTGAAATCTAATTTCATATTTGACTGAATTAGACTGTACCAGCGAATTTGTATTGCATGTGTATTACGGAGTATGGCGTATTACACATCGCTGCACGTCTGCTGAACTCTCTAATACATATTTCATCATATTTTCCTAAAAATTATAAAAAAAAATCTTTAGGTATAACATAGAACCCTTACTTTATGCTTTATAAGCGCAATGAATGTAATAATAATAATAATAATAATAATAATAATAATAATAATAATAATAATAATAATAATAATAATAATAATAATAATAATAATAATAATAATAATAATAAAAATAATAATAATAAAAATAATAATAATAATAATAATAATAATAATAATAATAATAATAATAATAATAATAATAATAATAGTAATAATAATAATAATAATAATAATAATAATAAAAATAATAATAATAATAATAATAATAAAATCTTACTAATATATACTGGTTATCATTGAAGAATCTATAGCTTTTGTCACCTACGCAAAAGAACTTTGCCCATTAACTGCGTGGATGACCCAAGCAGTATAATGGGGGGGGGAGCTCCGTGGTGACCCTTCATTCCCTAAAGGAACTATGGGAGATATTGTGTGAGCTGACTTACTTGTTAAAGAAAAAAGTTTATACTAAGGGGACTGTTTGCAGAGGGTATCTGAGTGGGGTACTCAAAATTTAGTTAAATTCAATGCCTCCAAGACACAGTTTCTTCCTATCATCCTTTTCTCTTTTCTATCGCTACTACTTCCATTGCTGCTCTGATGAGTTGGCGAGTTGCATCCCTCCCCCACTGCCGAGGGCGCGTAACACTCGCCAAGCAGCCTCATCTCACAAGTACTGTTTGGAGATTTGTAGTTCGCATAGTGGTCGGTGCAGCGACTACTTCTTCCCATCTACCTCAAGACTCTGGAACTCTCTTCCTCCTTCTGTCTTTCCTAATTCTTATGACCTATCATCCTTCAAAAAGCGGATCTATCATCATCTCAGGGCCTAATCCTCCATATCTCTAGGTCCTCTGTACTTTGACTGCTTTTTCTGTCTGTCGTTTTCCTTTGTGTAAATTACCTCCACTCTACCTTGTCCTTAACCTTTTTTTTTCTTGATATTTTCTCATGCCCGGGCCTTTATTGATGAGGGCAGTTTTTGCCCGGTGTCACACTCATAAAAAAATTGCTACATAAATATAATATATTTAAGTAGAAATTATATTAGTCTTATCAAACGCAGTAATAACTGAAGCCATTAAAAGTACACCTTTTATTATCTTTCCTTTGTTTTGTACCCCTCAGAAAGCTGCTTTGTAAGTGTTCTTTTCTCTTTTCCTTTGTCCCGTTGACTTCTCTTGAAAAACAATAGAAAGAGGAAGCGACAAGGAAGAGTATTCCTCTTTGTATGTCATAGTGTCGGAGAGGGAGAGGGCTCCTGAACAGAGGGGAAAAAATAATAAAGAGGTGTCAAAGGCATTATACAGGTAGGGAAGGTACTTCAGTATTTGAAGACGGGACTATCAATTAAAAGAAAATGGATTGTGGTAGCAAACTGGTTAAAGCACGCGAGATTACCGTGGGGCTTTAGGAAGCCATCCAGGCTCAACTTCTGAGTGTTAGTCTGTGTTTAAAATCGTTCAAATGGGAATTATACAGCGACATGCTGTATTGTTCTTTGAAGAACAATAAATAAGGGTGAGTAAGGTTTCTACAAACTTGTATAACAAATCCAGCCATTGGGAGAGCAAGTCAACCCAACTAGGTGCCGGTCCCAAGTTAGGCTTAACAGAGGAGAGTTAGCATCAGAAAGTGTATCCAACCACACTATGCTGAGCCAAAACCACACACCAGTCTCTACGAAGCCTGGTGAAAAACAGCATCCCAATATGAGTATGGGAAAACTGCCAACAAAATAAGGTGATGGCTTCGTAATAATATGGTAAAATTAAGAATATTGGACGACGTAAAAAAAATGCGAATATAATCCAAAAAGCTGTCGAAGGATGTAAAACTAAAATAAACTACGAAAGGACTGAATGAGAGATGGCGAGATATTAAAATCCCAGATTTTCAGATGTTGCAACAAAGGAAGATATGTTGAGCTCTACGATTCAAGAGGGAACATTTAAAAAATGTATGAATGACATTAAAAAGAAAATGAGAAATGGATATGAGGATGCGACTGCTTATTAATATAAACGATTTAAAAATTACATTGAAAATCATAAAGAATAACAAGTCTGGAAATTAAAGGGATGAAGTTTTTTATGTTCTATGGAAATGGATAAGATAACCTTTGGCTAATTTGACAGAATTTGCACGAGTGGAGAGTTTAAAAAATAAAATAGGACGAAATAAACTAGTAAAATTTACGCGAGCTGTAAGGCCGCTTTCACACCAAAGTGACATGTCGCACGTGGCAGGTCACGTGGCACGCCAGTTGAAAATGAACATCCGGAAATATATGAAGCCTTTCACACAGAACTGGCGTGACATGTCCCATGTGCCACGTCCAACTTGCGTCGCAAGTCATTCGTGGTGCAAGGGACGTGTCACGCCACTTCTGTGTGAAAGGCTTCATATATTTCAGGATGCTCATTTTTAACTAGCGTGCCACGTGGCACGCCAGTTGAAAACGAACATCCGGAAATATATGAAGCCTTTTACACAGAACTGGCGTGACATGTCCCATGTGCCACGTCCGACTTGCGTCGCAAGTCGTTCGTGGCGCATTGGTCGTGTCACGCCACTTCTGTGTGAAAGGTTTCATATATTTCCGGATGCTCGTTTTTAACTGGCGTGCCACGTGGCATGCCGCGTGCTACGTGCCACTTTGGTGTGAAAGCGGCCTAATAGAAATATTGAGAGTTTGGTGTCTGTCCGATTGCACTTAGTTTTAACTGCTGTATATTTTGAACCACAGCTAAAACACACTGCACAAGTTTTTCATTATTTCTCCTTTACCAAGAAATAAAATTGCAAAAATCCGTTAAAAATATATCCCGACTTTTCCAACTAAATTACAGAAACGATTTTTTCTTTTTTTTTACCATAAATGAATATTTTTTGCAGTCAATATGTTTAATATTTACTCTTTTTTCTGCAGCTATTTTCAGATTTCCAGTAAGTAGAAAATGAATGGAAAGGTAACGCTCCAAGTACAAATAACATGAGTACTGAGATATGGCCAAACCCTTTAAAAAGATGAGGTAAAATTCACTTATACCCTATGACTTAGGCCCGATTTCTTAAACAATGTAAACCTAGGATGCCATATTGTTAGTTAGCTAGACACACACAAATGGATTTCATAAACTCATCTGACGCGGTTCGGTGTATGGCTAGGATTCCATACGGGATCCTTCCATACACAGAACAGCGTCAGATGCGTTTATAAAATCCATTTGTGTGTGTTTAGCTAACTAACAATATGATATCCTATGTTTACACTGTTAAGAAATCGGGCCATAGAGTCTGCAGACCTTCTGGCACCAAAGGCTTTCGTCTGCTGGCGTCACACATAGCCAAAATTCCCGACCCGACTCTTAAAACCGTCTAAAGACGGAATCCTCCCAGCAGCAATGACGTCATTACGATAATCGGGTGTAATTTTTCGCCCGCGTACGACGGAATCCTAACGGTCCTACGTAGTTTAAAAAAAAATCGAGGGGATCCTGAACCGTCGTGGAGGGCCTACGATAATTGGCTGCTGCACCCAATAATCTCCGTGATTCAGAAGACCAAATCAGCCGTAGAAGACTGCGTACGACGGGTAAGATCGATTTTCTTGATAGTACGCGGGCGTAGGAGAAGGTGTATGCCCGCGTACGATCCAGAGAATCGATCCTACCCAGCGTACGCAGTCCTCCGGGTCTGGAACCGTTAAAAATTTAAAAATTCGCTTATACGTCTGGCAGCGCAGTACGAAAAGACAGCGCGCACATGCGTGGTCTCATTTCTGACAACCCAGTCCTGGGCTTTCAGTTTTCCTGCTCCGCTTGCCGCATTTCTTATTGTTTTAGCATGATATTAGTGCATTTCTTATTGTTTACCATGATATTAGTGCATTTATTTATACTTTCACAAATATCCCATATATATATATATATATATATATATATATATATATATATATATATATATATATATATATATATATATATATATATATATATATATATATATATATATATATATATATATATATATATATATATATATATATATATATATATATATATTCCATATATTTATTGTTCACTAGGATCAATTCTAACATAATTATATAAATGGAAAAGTAAGGGCAAACATAACTATACCAAATTACTTTTTATTTGCGTTTACCAGTACATACAACTTACATTTGAAGGATTCTGTGAATGACAAAGATGAAACATTATTAAATGTAAAATATAAAACTTAATATCTTCTCAGTATAAAATAATGAAAATGAACAACCCCCTATGAACGTGTACGTTCCCCTACGATGGGTAGGGAGCGTCGGGAGCATAGTTGGCCCAGTCGTAACGGTCAAAAATTTAAATTTCCCGTTTTCTATGATGAGACTTACGTTTGCGTATGATCAGTCGTACGCTAAATTATGCGTCCAAACTACTCCGTACGATTACAATTACGATCCTTAGGACTGCTTACGCGGACGTATGATGCACTTCCGACAGGCACAGGAATGCACCTGTCGGCTAAAAAATCTGCCGGATCTCCAAGGATTGAGCGAAGATTCCGTCGGAACGCGGTCTTAAGAGTCGGGTCGGGAGTTTTGGCTATGTGCGACGCCAGCATTCCTCTTCCAATGGGACAGGATAAGGCAGGATATTAGTGACAGCGCCGAGTGAACTCTCTTAGCCCTGTGCAGGGTGTCATCAATAGATAGGGGGGAATAGGATAGGAAGAATTTGAAGAGAAAGTACAAAATGAAATGAAGAAAGAGAGGCATAAGAGAGGGGCAGACCCTCATGCTAAGGTGTGTTTGTCTAGGTGAGAGTGAATAAAGGTAGATCGCTCTAAAAAAAAAAACTGTAGTTTTTGTTCAGTAAAGGGAATGGTGAAGGAAAAGATTATAGAATGGAAGAGTGGTAGTAGAGGAGTATAATAGAGAAGTGAAGACTAATTGTGACAACAGTATGAGTAGCGTCTTCCTTGTCACCTTCCCGTCAAACCACGCTGCCAGACGTACCATGCCATAATTTACGTGAAATATATGAAAAAGATAGAAATGGAATAAAAATATCAAAGTTATATTTATATTAATACAACGTATAGCAAATGGATCTAGCAGTAGGAAGGCCCACCTACAGTCGAAATCTATTACATAGGATGAATATTTTGACATAGAAACCTGTTTTATTATGACTACCAGACCTTCAGAGAAAACGGTACATAAATACATACATACATAAATGGCCTCATTACCCCCTTGTAAGGGGGGTGGCCGAGCCAAGAAACGCTCTTCTCAGCGATCCACACATACCTCAACTACTCCTCTATTTAAGGGGTAATTACTGGAAAATCTGATTATTGACCAAAAATAACTCTAATCGGGACTTGGCTAAAGGGCGGTTTACATGGTCAAACGGTTCGTCGAACGCGGTTCGACAGACAAGTGTTTGAAGTGATGTTCGACCGTGTGAACGGGGTATTTGGTTGTCGAACACGGAACGTGTTCGACAACCAAATACCCCGTTCACACGGTCGAACATCACTTCAAACACTTGTCTGTCGAACCGCGTTCGACGAACCGTTTGACCGTGTAAACCCCCTTAATATTCCCTTAGTGTTGTATGAGCGAATAAAAGGGTTAGGGATGAGGAGTGCTAGCAATCCATTCTCTTAAATCTTTCCAGCGCCAAAAGAGTTAAATGATGAAACGAAACTAATCGCAATGAAGTTCCGATTTTTTGGCTTACTCGCTAATATAAGAGGAGGATGGGAGTGAAAATGGTATATAATTGTATTTGTTAGGTGGGATCTTGTAAAGAAGAGTAACCCAAGGGTGCTCTAGGGTTAGCCATATTTATAAGGGAAGTCACCAAACCTAACTTAACCTAGCCTTAAAATTTAACGGGGTTGTTTAACTTTAGGTGAGGTTCTGGCGGTAGCACATCTTTACAAGGTCCATTAGGTAAAGTATACATGTTAAAGAATATTCATTAAACATCCATCATTGATGATATGTCAAAGATGGTTCTTCATATTGCTTGGACACATACAAAGCACATGCATGTGAGTTTACTTATTATCTGTGCTCATTCCTATATTTCTAAGTCCTCTATATCTTTTCTATGTGCGGTTGTGCACTCATCTGTTTCTTCTTTCCTCGTGGCTCCTCTATTGTCACTCATGAAAATTAATCGATATTTCCTAAAATAATAATAATAATAATAATAATAATAATAATAATAATAATAATAATTATTATTATTATTATTATTATTATTATTATTATTATTATTATTATTATTATTATTATTATTGTTATTATTATTATTATTATTATTATTATTATTATTATTATTATTATTATTATTATTATTATTATTATCTCTAAACTTCAGACTTCCTAAGTTCTAAACTTTCTCTCTCTCTCTCTCTCTCTCTCTCTCTCTCTCTCTCTCTCTCTCTCTCTCTCTCTCTCTCTCTCTCTCTCTCTCTCTCTCTCTTCTGGAAATCACAGCAGCTTCCGTGGTTTTTCCAGCATGCTCCATTTTTCTGTGTTGCTGCTGATGAGTTTATTCAAATAAGAATGACATGGCAATGTAGGGACAACATAATTAATTTTTTCCAGTAAAGAAATAAAAATCTTTGGTTTCCCGAATGGGCTTTAATTAAATTCTAGCCTTTGTATGTTTATTTTTTTTTTCACGGGGTTCACCAGCCTCTAAACGTATTTGAATATTGCATTAAACATGAGTAAAAGTGCTGTATGCGTCTGTTAGAGCATATGTCCCTCATCCTGGATTATGATATAGGTTTTCGTTATCGTTTCCCTATGATTTATGGAGAAGGATTTCTTTAGCCCCTCAGGGAGTATATAGGAATTTGGCAGTGACCGGATTCTATGTTACTGCCTTTTCCTGACTCCTCATTTGTTTGATCAGTCTCTTCTCTATCGTTCCCTTTTTCTTTCCTTATCTGTAATTATCTTTTATTTAACTGATAAGTAAAAGGAGAACTATTTTATCCTTTATGAAGTCAAAGCCTAAGTTAATATTATTCTATCAATGAACATGAAATCAGTAGACGGTCATAAATAGGTTTCATGCTTTAGTCCTTGTGAGGTTCTGGTACATACAATCACAAGAGGGTCATCAATAGCTTTCTTCTTCCAAATGAGGTTGTGATGGAGAGCTGGACGTACAATTACACGAGGGCTGTCAATAACTTTCTTTTTGTAAAGTTCTGTAGTAAAACTGCTTCACATAAAATCTAGGACATCTGAACGAAGAAAGGTGGATAAGGAAAATGGCAGTCAGGATAATTAAATACTAATGTCAAAAACAATGCAACGAAGCGCTTTTAAACACTACTGTGCACAAATTAATACTACATTCATTGCAACTTTACCGGAAGTTTAACTAGGCTTACCAGTAACTGTATCTTATATTCAAGTGCATCTTAATTTACTGTTATTTTAGCTTTATCTTTCTATTCAGGTTTAGGAATAAAGTACTTATCAAGCATTTGTACCGAGTAAATGGCATATATGATTTACAGACGTACAACAATAGAAGTGGTGCTACAGAAATATGCATATTCTCTTGGCAATCATAAAGGTAACCCTGAAGCATAAAGACAATGACATGGGAATATCTGAGAGACGATATCATGTGAAACCTGATCGGAACTGTTAGAGTAGTCAACCTCGTGTCCCGAAAAATGATAACCAAATCTTTAACCCATAGAACTACAGAAGGTAAAATAGTTTTAAAGAATAAATAGAATGAAAATCGTTTGCTAGGCCTAAGCATATAGCCAGAAAAGTAAAAAACCACATAACCACTGATTTGCATTTTACGTGATCTGCATAACAACATTCGTCTGCAGCAGCGGCATATCTGCATTTTTTGAGTTAGGAACCATAACCAAGTCAGCGAGGGCTTATAATACTGTTCTGATCAAAACTTACACTCAATAGATGGCACACCAATGATAACACCTCATTATTTTTACTTTGAAACAACCCAGTACTGTTGTAGCTGCATCTCGAATATCTGCGATGAACTTGCTTTTATTGAGATGGAGTTTGAGCATCTTCTTGCAAGTCTTGTGACTGCCAGGCTAATCTGAGTCCACCAGGTATTTGGGTGAGCAAGATCAGTTAATACATATGTGAAAAATACAGGACACAATGACATCTAAACCATTTCAAGTTGGTGAGAAACTACTTCGGTAGATCAGTAGATATGCGCTTGGAATCTATCCAGATGGTCATGAGTTCCATATCCAAAATACTTTGTAAAACTTCTCTTCACTTTAGCCAATTGGGGATGAGAAGAGGGTAATTGCGTTGACTTCTTTGTGTAGTAGTTCCTGTCAAGAGCAAGCTTGCAGTGAATTTATCATTGGATGTGCAGCTAAAACTGTGAGAATCTTGACGAGCTCGAGCTTAGATAAGGGCAAAAATGATTCGGTTACGCAACAGTTTCTCTTTTCTAGTTAGGGCTAGGAAGATGTCTCTTTTCGAAGGACTTTTGTTTTGGCAGAATGTGATCGCTACCCCGGGTGAATGCCCTTTCTAAACTCAAACCTTGGCTGGTTTCGACCCGACGACCTGACGAATCAAAGTCACGTGACTTATCACCCGTCTATGGCAGCCACAATGATAAGGGCATAACTACCCGCAACTTACTTCGTCGGTGAAAAGTCAGCAAGTGCCGTTTTGGTTTACCCATATGTAGACAGAGATAAAAAGTTCTGTCGTAGAAAGGTACGTGGTAGAGTTTTTCTAGTGAATTATAATAAAGAAGCGTCTTGAGGACACCATTTGTATTCCGTCTGATTTCCTGTGGGTGACAAAACGTCAGTTTGCGTCAACCTCGTTACTACTCAAATAGAGAAAAGTGGAAATTCAATATTTTAGGCTATGTAGTCAGGGGAAAAACCCAGGTCCTCGCAGTGATTAAATAAAGAATCCACATTTGGAGACTACTAAACAAATGGAGGACCTATCGAAGCAGTTAAGGGAAAAAACTTAAATAATCTTTAAGAATGTCGTACTGATGATAAACAATAATAATAATAATAATAATAATAATAATAATTATAATAATAATAATAATTATTATTATTATTATTATTATTATTATTATTATTATTATTATTATTATTATTATTATTATTATTATTATTATTATTATTATTATTATTATTATTATTATTTGTAGTAATAGTAGTAGTAGTAGTAGTAATGAGCCAGAGCATAAATTTGTGTAAGTAAATCTGAGACGATATATACTTTTTACATTTAGAAAAAACTTATAAAAGAATATTCGAACGTAAATCTAAAGCCATACCATTTGCTGCATAACTATAATTGTGAAATCTCAGAAAAAGGATGAGTAATATTCTATACATAAAAATATCAGATCTGGTAAACGCAGTAAAAGAGCAAAATCCACTTTAAAGCTTTGAGCTGTAAATCTCGGTAAAGGAGCGAAATATATCTAGGAAGATCATAATTGGAAAGTAAATGGAAAACTGAAACAAGGAGCAATGAGCACCTTGAAAATTAAAACTGGAAACAATTAAAAAGCTAAATATAATATAAAAACAATAGCTGAAGAACTCAATAAAGTAGGAAATACATTTCCATTTTATAGTTGGAATATTCAACAGAAAAAAATAAACCTTGAAAATTAAAGGAGCAAAATAAGCTTTTAAACACCCATAACAGGAAAACTAAAAATACAGGAGCAAAATAAACCTTAAAAATTTTTGCTGGAAAACTGAATAAAGGAGCAAATTAAACATATGAAATTATAGACTGAAAACTCAATATAGGAGCAAATTACATATGCAAATTAACAGCATGAAAAGTCATTAAAATAGAAAAAAAATACTTGAAAATTATAGCTGGAAAACTCCAATAGGATGCAAAAATACACCTTAACATGGAAGAATTACAATCAATTCATATTCCAAAGACTCTGATATAACAGATTAAGCACATGTGACATCATGAAGAAATGAGAGGTGTGTAGCAGTAGACATTACAAGAGTAATTTGCAAACAGTGACTCCGCCTAAGTTATACGGATACAGGTTCGGTTATTAGACCCCGTGGATGCCGGACACCGTGAATAATACAGAACCCCTATGTATACTACATTTATACACGCATACCTCTGATAAACTCCAATTCATAAATAAAGACAATTAGAAATAAAAAACTTGAAATAATTAAAAAATTATGATAACTATATCACTATGTTATTATATAATTTATGTTTATGTGGCTAAAATCATATGACTTGTTTATTCCAGGAATTTCCATTTCATATTTTGGGTCAAAGTCAGCTGTAGCTAACAAAAAACATATATTTCAAAACAGTGGATTAAAAGAAGTGAATAGTATATAAACAACTTTCACCTTTTCATACAATTGCCTTCAATATGAGCCACGTGCATTTCTAAGAGAGCTCTCAAACATAAAGGGAAGTGTTTAGTATATATCCTTAAAACCAAAATATCGCCTGTAAGGGTCAGTATTCCGTGCTCTTACACCGGAGGTAAAAAAAAAAAAAAAAGTTTGAAAAAAAAATTCTATATGAACTAAAAAAAAAAATTGAGGTTTAGAGCAAACGACAAGAGAATATCTTCAAGATCCCTGAACCGCATACCGAAAAATCTGTTAATATTATGTTAAACCAAACGCCCATCTTAGCTCCGTAGCTACAGGGAAGATCCAACTGTTGTATATGATAATGAGCAAAACATTAAATTACAAAACCCTGGGCATTTATGTGTCCATAGGCTGTCTGTTCTACTAAGCTCCACGTATATATTCCTTCTGTAAGAATCCAGGCTTTGGAATGATACATATTACATGAGGTTACCTTGTTATACATTTGAATATATCGGAATTTGCCTTCAGAGATAAACTAAAAGAATATGAATAAATTGGTTTGTAACACTGCTGCTGCTGTTCTTTTTTTTATTTTTTATTTAGATCCTTTGGCAGAGCCAAGACTGACTACATAACAGAATGTATATATAAATGTGTGTTCTAATAATCTGTATTAATCTTTCGACTATATTATCATGGGTTTGAACAGATACTTATTTCATAGTTTTAGTTAATCATAGAGACATAATTCTCTACAGAACATCTTATCAATTGTTCACTAAGTTTTCAGCTGTCAGTATTAATCTTATAAAAATATTATACTAGGATTTTATGAAGTTCTGAAAAGAGATTAACAAGCTTAGATAGTTCTATCGCCAATTCACAGATTATATTTCTTGATTTATCATTTAATTATCACGAATTCATTTATGAAATTGAATCTCAAATTCACTAATATGCAATGTAATACAGTGCCTGCACATGTCCATATCTTTTTGTATTGCTTTAGGACTATCTACCACTAAAGTCATTCTCAGGAAGGCACTGTCCTAGCTCTCAGTAGGAAAGAGAGTCAGTAACGTAAAACATACCACAGTTGATTTTCCATATATTCCAGTTGTCATCCTAATGATATTGGATCAATATTCTTTGTTTATACCGAGTTCCCCATTTAGTAATATAGTAGCATGGCACCAGGCGCCCGTTGCGATACTACAGCTGAAGGGTCTTATGAACTTAAATAGGACTGTCCAGGACAGTTTGACTTGAAGTCTTAGTTCAGTTACCGTTCTCTGTCTATGCCTACATCAACACCGAATATTCTTGGATATTCGTTACACATTTTTTATTTTTATTCACATCTGACAAGACGTAACACTGCCCATCTCTGTATCTCTTTACTTTATGTTTCCTTCGTGCCCAGGCCCGATGAGGGTAGATTTATTTTTTCCCCCGTCCTGGTGTCACAATCATTAAAAAGAATGCAATGACTGGGACATACACTGAAATTGAATAACACATTATTCAATATGAAGAGGGGTCACGACTGCTGAGTGACAAGTGTGCTCGACTCCGGAGTTAGGCTCGCGATCGAGACCACCGTGGGACACTAAGAATGGCGTCCAGTCTTACTTCCCCAGCCAGGTTTCTCAAGGATCAATTGTTGGATTGATCTCACAGACAATATGAAAGGCCAACCTGGGAGTGGAAATGTAAACTCAATATGAAGGACTATGAACTACAGATTCCCAGGGGTTTCATTCAAGAAACTGGAGCATCTGGGGGAAGGGAAAAGCGTTTTTGAAACCAAAGAAGTCGAGCAATATTTATGAAAAATTTTAAATTCTGAAATTATCATATTCACGAAATTATGAGTGTAGTATATGAAACACATCCGATTCCTGTTCACAAGTCTACCTCCAGTGTTCTAAGTATCTTATGACTTTAAACGAATCTTCATAATTTCATATATCTTACTTTAAGGGGAATCTGAATCTTTGGTGAATACCTTCAGGTCTCTCTGAACATCTCTGAATTCCCTTGATATACTGTCCTGAAGGTTGTTAAATGAACATGATGTTCCAGAAGCCGATGTCAGCTACACGACTCTCCTCTCACTAATTCATGTATATGCAAAGGCCTTAAGACTTAGTCATAAAAGTAGCATAAATCTCCTGGAACATATTCCCAACACACAGCCAGTGACAGCATGCAGATGACAAATATTCTGTCTCATATGGTAATAAGGTTGTCAAGCCAACTCTCTCTTAATATTTTTCTTTTTCTTTCTACTAATAACTCTACTAAACAAGTAGGCTGGTATCTGTGATATCATCCTTTTGTTTTTGACAGACATGCTACCATAAAGACATGTAAATATCTAAGTTTATTTAATGGTTTACTGGTTGAAACTTTAAAATATTCTTTTCCAAAAGAACAGAATACAAACTTACACAAATTACACACACTTATATATATATATATATATATATATATATATATATATATATATATATATATATATATATATATATATATATATATATATATATATATATTTATATATATATGTGTGTGTGTGTGTGTGTGTGTGTGTGTGTGTGAATATGGGTTTGTATGCGTGTGTATGTGCGTGTGCGTGGATGGTTATGGGTATTTAAGGAAACTGAAAAAAAAAACTCGACGACATATTACTTAATATATATATATATATATATATATATATATATATATATATATATATATATATATATATATATATATATATATATATATATATATATGTGTGTGTGTGTGTATGTATTTGGACGAAATACATGGGAATTTTTTGTTGTAAATTCAAAACGTAATCCAGTAAGAATAATAATTTAATAATTAATAATTTAAACTTTTCCGAAATTATTACACCACAAAATTTTACATTAGAGCAAGTGTGATCACTTTCTTCACCTTTGCCTTACACAAGAAATGCTATAATGTATATCATTAAGACTTCTGCCAAATTTATTAAACAATACTTTATCTGCTGTTTTATTTGGCACTATTAAGAGTCATTATGGGCGTGAACAAAGAAAGGTTGGTGGTAGAGAATCGATCACCGGTGAGCTATGGTCTGTCACTTCCCGAGTTGCGTGCTCTGGCCAATGAGCTACCGCAGTCCCCTTCATTAGAGCCGTTTTGATTCTCTAATGTTGCCAGAAGTGCTGGAAATAACTTGTTTTATTTTTGCTGGGAAAGGTTTTTTATTTTGAATTTTTGTGTCTTGCTATACTGTGGCATTAACAGCACTCCGTCCGGTCTTTCATTGACCGCAATCCCTCTTGTAAGGAAGGTGGACGAGTCAAAGCATACACATTCACACAAACCAAATATACCTTGATGACTCCTTTAGATTTTTTGAGTTCATTTAAGTCGAAAACGTCCAACAAAGATGCGCACTGTTAAAGTCCTCTCACACTTCCTAACAAAAACTCTCGGGGCCTGTTCACACAGGGCATTTTTAACCGCGCGGTTGGAAAAGCGCTGACGCATTTTCAAAGTTTGCTTATGAAATTGTTCACACATAACCTCAGCGGTTTGGAAACTACCACGGTGACACGATCCCCCTTGCATACGTGCGGTTGGTAGGCATGTCAAAATACATACAAATGAATGTCATTGTTCACACAGAGCGGTGAAACGCATGTTTTGAGGACAGCAGGCGCCATCATTGGCTGTAAGCCAGACAATGAGAGAAGAGACTGTTACCCTGGCAACCCTGGCTGCCACGTGGACTGATCCCCATAATGAGTCATGCACACACCATTGCATTGCTGGCCGTTGTTAGATGCCATTAACACGAAGAAAAAAAGTGGAGTAGTGGCTGCCACAGTCCAAAGTGCTTCGTGTGAATGATTACAGTGCGAAACACGGCGGTGACTGACGCAGTTGAAAACGCTGTGTCGCATTTTCAATGCTTGTTTATGGAATCACATACACGTAACCGCGGTGTTTTGGAAACCTCCGCAGGGGCGAGACCCTCCTCGAATACGAGCGGTTGACAGCCATTTCGAGATACATACAGATGACTGTCATCGTTCACACAGAGCAGTGAAATGCGCGTTTTGAGGACAGCAGGTGCCATCATTGGCTGTATGCCAGCCAATGAGAAAAGATATTTTGTATTACCATGGCAACCCTGGCTGCCACGTTGACTGATCCCCATAATAACTCACACACACTATTGCATCACTGGCCGCAGTATGGAGAGGGATTAATTTGATAAGGATTAATTCACAAGTTAAATTGAGAAATGCACATCAAATGTCATGATTAAAAAGACAGAACAGTTAAGAAAAAGTGTTGGGAAGAAATTGCTGATCTTTTCTGTAAATGTGAAAGTAAAACAAAACGTAGGTAAGTTAACAGAAGAACACTTTATTAAGTATGTTTGTTTGTATATCAACAATAGTTATACAAAAGCATTATATCCTGAAACTCACCTTTACCTTTATTTACATTATAATTGCATATTTACATCAAGCACAGATTTCTATTAACATGAAAAAAAAAATGGATATACTGCGGTGGCCGCTGTGGTCCAAAACGCCCTAAGGGCCTGTTCGCACAGGGTGTTTTTAAACTTGGCAGCCACTGCCGTGCTTAACACTATACTCATTCACACGAAGCGATTTGGACTGCGGCGACCACAGCGATGCATTGGTGTGTGTGTGACTCATTATAGGGATCAGTAAACGTGGCGGCCATGGTTGCCATGATAATGCAAAGTCTCTTTTCTCATTGGCTGGCATACAGCCAATGATGGCGCCTCCAGTCCTCAAAACGTGCGTTTCACCGCTCTGTGTGAATGATGACATTCATTTGTATGTATCTCGACACGCCTGCCAACCGCGCGTATGCAAGGGGGATCTCGCCATCGCAGCGGTTTGGAAACCGCCACGGTTACATGTGAACAATTCCATAAACGAACATTGAAAATGTGACAGTGCGTTTCCAAAAGTGCAGTTCAAAATGCCATGTGTGAACAGGCTCTTATTTTCAAAGTGAAGATTCATATAAAACCAAAAATATTCAAGGTAATATTATTCAAAGTTAAAATGAAAATAATCAAATCATTTCCTCTAGATATAAACTATCAATGTTTTTAAATAGATGGTATTAATTTACCTTGTAAGGAAGAGGGGACCGAGTTAAAGCAAACACTCATTCACCTCTATTTCTACCCTTTACAGAACAAGTTTATTGGATGAGTCACGATTTATTTTTTCTGCTGAACACTGATTGTTATATATAAACTCATTTTTTACATCAACCCATTTAAAATATAAAATACCAAGAAACAGTCACGTCAAAAAAAAAATTACATCAGAATATTAAATCAAATAACAAACAGGTTAATGGGATGGAGACGGCTAAACAGGCAAGAAATCTATGTACAAAAAAAAAAAGGCGGAATTTTAGTACCTCTAAGTCTAGTAAATAGGTAAGATAAAATAGAAAAATTATTAATGTTGTAACCTCATTAAAAGTTGGCCAAGAATACCATTAACGTAAATTTGGTTTTATTTATTTACCTACGACACTGCCTCACATATAAAGAGTATTTTGGCTCTCCTCGGCCTCAGAGGTACCTCGAGGGCACGAGACAGACAAAACAAAATCAGCCAATTTAAGCTTTCTCAATAGTAATAATTATATGGATTAAAATAATAATAATAATAATAATAATAATAATAATAATAATAATAATAATAATAATAATAATAATAAAGCTACTATTATTATTATCATCATTATTATTATTATTATTATTAGTAGTAGTAGTAGTAGTAGTAGTAGTAGTAGTAGTAGTAGTAGTAGTAGTAGTAGTAGCGGAAGCATAAACACATGTTTTAACCAGCAATAGAGAAATATCTCCTATTCCTAGTAAACATAAAAAACAAAAGTCATAGATAAAAAAAAAAATTATATATATATATATATATATATATATATATATATATATATATATATATATATATATATATATATATATATATATTTATTTATTTATTTATTTACATATATGTTTGCATATATATATATATATATATATATATATATATATATATATATATATATATATATATATATATATATATATATACATATATATATATATATATATATATATATATATATATATATATATATATATATATATATACCTGCATTTATGTATGAAAATTTCGTATTGCTTACTAAGAATAGGAGATATTTCTCTATTGCTGGTTAAAACATGTGTTTATACTTCCGCTACTACTACTACCACTACTACTACTAATAATAATAATAAAAATAATAATAATTATAATAGCAACTATATATGCAAACATATATATATATATATATATATATATATATATATATATATATATATATATATATATATATATATATATATATACCACAACCTATGGAAATGCTGTAGAGTAACCTGTTATTTTCCTAATACAAAGTCTGATGTTCGTAGCTTGGGGGATCAGATGTTCGTAGCCCTGGGGATCCAAAAACAAATAAAAATAATGAATAATAAAAATAATAATAATAATAAAAATAATAATAATAATAATAATAATAATAATAATAATAATAATAATAATAATAATAATAATAATAATAATAATAATAATAATAATAATAATAATAATAATAATAATGACCTTGTGCAAGGGTGGAAGGGTTTACTAATTAGATTCTTTACCATAAAAATGACTTATTCTCGAAGAGCTAATTAAAAATTCCATGAAAATTAGCATCATTTAAATAATATTTATAATCTGAACAATTTTAAAAAAGTTATTTAAATATTTACAGCTTAACAAGACGCGCTGTAAATTTCAAAGTTAGTAAATAATGTTTTGAATCACTTTTTAAGTCTAATGCAACTAAAATGTATTCATTCTGACATGATTTTTCCCGTCCTGAAAACAAAAGGGTTAATTACCAAAGAGTATTTTTATCAATAGGTTCGTAATGTTAATAAAATATAAAGAAATAAGTAACTGCAATTAAGTAAATCAACATAATCAAAACAACCTCTCGAGAATGGTAAACAAGTTACTCATACGTCATTATCATTATAATTGTTAATTCTCAATAATATAATATTAAATTAAATAAGCATTATTATTATCATTATTATTATTATTATTATTATTATTATTATTATTATTATTATTATTATTATTATTATTAGTAGTAGTAGTAGTAGTAGTAGTAGTAGTAGTAGTAGTAGTAGTAGTATTATTATCAGTATTATTATTATCATTATTATTATTATTATCATTATTATTATTATTATTATTATTATTATTATTATTATTATTATTATTATTATTATTATTATTATTATTATTATTATTATTATTATTATTATTATTATTACACATTAATACCTCTTGACTTCGAGACTTGAACCTTGGTCCTGTGCAACAGAGCTCCGTAGATGAGTGAGCATTACCACAAACATTATAAAAGAGGAAGAGGTGAAACATTATCAAAAGTCTCAGAATTACATACGAACAATTAAACCTCTTCATTCCATGGTTGACATATTCTCCAAACCCTACAGATCCAGATCAGAAACTTTTAAACATTTAGATCTTTATGGAACACTTATATCACTTTGTTAAGGGGGGTTTACACGGTCAAACGGTTCGTCGAACGCGGTTCGACAGACAAGTGTTTGAAGTGATGTTCGAACGTGTGAACGGGGTATTTGGTTGTCAAACACGTTCCGTGTTCGACAACCAAATACCCCCTTCACACGTTCGAACATCACTTCAAACACTTGTCTGTCGAACCGCGTTCGACGAACTGTTTGACCGTGTAAATCCCCTTTTAAGGCTTTCCTGTATTAAGAATCATTTGGCACTGTATCAAAAGGCACTTGGGCACGGCTTAGTCTCACTTTCCAATTTCCCCACTGTTGAAAATGTTATGACATAGTCAATATATTTGAACATTGTGATTTAAAAAGATTTCACGGTGTCGTATTATCCTAATTAGCACGAAACACAAGACAACACTTGGATTATCGACTGCCAATGATCACTATTAACACGACTGTCAACATTATTTATACCCTATAATAATAATAATAATAATAATAATAATAATAATAATAATAATAATAATAATAATAATAATAATAATAATAATAATAATAATAATAATAATAATAATAATAATAATAATAATAATAAAAATAATTATAATAACAATAACAACAACAACAACAACAATAATAATAATAATAATAATAATAATAATAATAATAATAATAATATTAATAATAATAATAATAATAATAATAATAATAATAATAATATTAATAATAATAATAATAATAACAACAACAACAACAACAACAACAACAACAACAACAACAACAACAACAACAATAATAATAATAATAATAATAATAATAATAATAATAATAATAATAATAATAATAATAATAATAATAATAATAATCAAACATTCATATATAAATATACAAAAGAGTCAATCCACCTTGTTAGGGGTGCCATAAGAGAGCACGCATCAGTCCACCAGAGTACCCACTCACACCCTCCCTCACATCTTAGCTCCTTGGGGATAAGAGGTCACCACAATTAAAATTCTTTTTTCATCTTTCGCTAAGATAGTGGATAATGATTCATTTCATAAGCAGTGCCAAGTGAGAAGATGAAGTCAGCAAATGCGGCTAGAAATGCACCGGCATAAAGTACACTCCTCGATGTCGTATTATCTCGAGTCAGATTATGAACATTGGTTGAAGATAAGAAGAGTTTCATGACATTTAACACGATGACCTGGGAAACAGACAATATAAATGATGCTGTATATTAATAGGATAACTTTTGACTGTAAAGATGCAGACTCAATTTATTAAGAAAGATACTTAAATGAACCTTACTAACCTAACCATTTTAATACAGAAAGGGCGACACACTTTTTTTCCTTTGCGGTTTCTATCCAAGTTGATTACTATATTTCATAATATACCGTCATTCTTATTGCGATTCAAGTTAGCATTTTATATGTCACTAATAATTTCCATTATAGTGGTATAGACAGACAGCTTGGAGCCGGGGTATTAAGGTTGGATGTCCTCCCTAACGCTTCGCAATAGGCTCGATTGGGACTCTGTCACCTCCAAAGTCGAGTATTCTGACCACTATGCTACTGCTATCCCCAGACACTCACATTAGGCCGCTTTCACACCAAAGTGACACGTAGCACGTGGCACGCCAGTTGAAAACGAACATCCGGAAACATATGAAACTTTTCACACAGAAGTGGCGTGACACGTCCCATGTGCCACGTGCGACTTGCGTGGCACATGGAACGTGTCACGTCACTGGTGTGATAGGTTTCATACATTCCCGGATGTTATGTTATACAATTACTCACTAGTTTCTCTTCTCCGTCTCTTTGTAGTAAGGAGATCATTAAACTCATAGCCATCAGAAAGAGCTCTCCAGCGAGTATGGCAAACTTTCCCGCAAAGTTGATAATGGGTTCTATTCTTACACTCTGTTGCAGAGCAAAAGATACCATGGTCTGAAAAAAACCATTAAAGTCAATGGTCTGATTCACCAACATCGTTACTTGACCTTTTTTTTACGTCTTATGTGTCACTGTTTAATCCCCATTATGGGGAGGGTGGACACAGACAGACTGAAGCTAGGGGATTAAAACTAAGTCGCGGGTCTGTCATCTCCCGAGTTGAGTATTCCACTTCTACCTCTTTTTATTAACGTTGCTCATTTGTAAAAAAAATAAAAAATTATATTTATTCCAGACATTAGGTCTGGGTAAAATTCATAAAAAAATGTTTCATTAGTGACGAGTAGCTACATATTGTTTAATTGGAAGCGCATTAACAAAAACGCTGAGCTTAGAAATAAAGCTATTTTTCTGTATTATATTTATATTCTGATATAAACAGCATTATATTCTTGGTTTAAAGTTGTTTTATATGCATTTATGTAAAAAAAACATTCCAATATATATCAAAATAACTTGTATAAGATATATGTAAGTACTATTATACATTACAAAAAAAGACACACAGTTTCATAGCAGTAATTAAGTTATAAAAATAAATAATGACCCTTCCTAGCTCATCTGAAAAGCACCATGTTTACAGGCTAAAGGTTCTATATTTTAGTCCCAAGGAAGGTCTGTAAATGATCTCTTTGTCAGAACCTCCTTTAAGATGCACGAGGTAAAATGCAGCGATTTCCATCACTAGGGAGCTCACTCCTAACTTAGCGGAATATATTGTGATAATAGCGGAATAGTATTTTCAGAAGCATAAACATGTTATGAAAAGCAAGCTGTGCTTCAGTAATAATGAACCTTTATTTCCATTATACAATGGATATTCGTCAGCCGTGGCAAGCCCCAACCCCCAACTGTGGTGCCCAGCCACAGCAGTAACCTGCCAGTAAACAGCTTAAACTCTCGGTCTTGGACGGGAACCGATTTCTCGACATTGCAAATGCGAAGCCAGCGCATTACCACTGTACTAGCCAGAGGTATAGTAAGGATAATAATTCTTTTTTAGAACATTGTCCATAACGTTAATAGATAATAAATACGCTTTTCCTCAACAATACTTAATTTCATTACTCACAGATTCAACGGCTTTGGATAATATTGAGAGGGTGTACATCGTGACCATCTTGTATATCGAATATTTTACTAAGGAACAGCTGCCAGAAGGAAACAAAAATATAACATAAATATGCATAGTAAGCGGATTGTAATAAAGAGTCAAATTCCATACAATAAAAGTTTAAATCATTCTTCCACATGTACGATTTCTAGTAGGTAATCTAAATTTTCATACGTGTGTGTGTGTGTGTGTGTGTGTGTGTGTGTGTGTGTGTGTGTGTGTGATTACCTAATTGTGATTACCTAATTGTGTTTACGGGAAAGAGCCCAAAGCTCGTATCTTCCCGTCTCCTCATCGGTTCCATTTTATACTTAGTGATACCTATCATACCTGTCCTTAAAACTATGTGTGTGTGTGTGTGTGTGTGTGTGTGTGTGTGTGTGTGTGTGTGTGTGTGTGTGTGTGTGTGTGTGTGTGTGTGTGTGTGTGTGAGAGATTACCTAATTGTGATTACTTAATTGTGTTTACGGGAAAGAGCCCAAAGCTCGTATCTTCCCGTCTCCTCATCGGTTCCATTTTATACTTAGTGATACTTATCATACCTGTCCTTAAAACTATGGATTCAGATAGCATTAACTACCTCCTCGCTTAGCCAATTCCAATTATCAACTACTCTTACACTGAAAAAGTATTTCCTTACATCCTGCAAAGAAATTTTCTTACGAACCTTCAAACTATGACCTCTAGTTCTAGAGCCAGCCATATCAAAATATCGATCCCTATCCACTCTATCATAACCATGAAGGAATTTAAAGACTGTCACCATATCCCCCCTCACTCTTCTAGCTTCGAGTGATGGTAGGTCTAATTCCCTCAGCCTCTCATCATAACTGAGATCGCGTATTTCTGGCACCAGCTTCGTGGCATGTCTTTGAACTTTTTCAAGCTTAGATATGTGCTTTTTCAAGTGAGGATTCCAAAAGGGGGCTGCATATTCGAGTTTTGGCCTCACATAGGTTACATAAATATTTCTGAACATTTCCTTGTCCATGTGCCTGAAGGCTACCCTTACATTTGATAAGAATGCATATGCTGCCCTTACTACGCCATTTATATGTATTTCTGGAGACAAATCTGCCAGTATGTTTACTCCTAGATCTCTCTCATATTCTGTCTCTTGAAGTTGTACTCCAGCCACCGAGTAGTCAAGCTTGGGCCTTCTTGCACTTGTACCCATTCTCATTACCTTACACTTTGAAGTATTGAATTTCATTAGCCACTTTTCTGACCACTCATGTAGATTATTTAGATCCTCCTGAAGTTCTCTACCATTGTTCTCGTTTTTTACTTTCTTCACAATCTTTGCATCATCTGCAAACATATTCATGAATGAATTTACAGACTCTGGTAGGTCATTTACATATACAAGGAACAAAAGTGGCCCTAAAACTGAACCCTGTGAAACTCCACTACTAACTCTTCTCCATTCAGACACTGAGTGTCTTACTCTAACCCTCTGTTCCCTTCCTTCTAAGTAAGTTTTTATCCATTCCAAAACATTTCCACCTATTCTAGCCACAGATTGCAGCTTCCTAATAAGTCTCCCATGTGGAACAGTGTCAAACGCTTTCTGGAAGTCTAGGAATATGCAATCTGCCTAACCCTCTCTTTCCTGTAAGATTTGGCTTACCTCACCATAAAATTCTAATAAGTTTGTTACTGTTGATCTACCTTCTCTGAAGCCATGTTGCCTCACTGACAAAAAGTTGAAGGATTCCAAGTGAAGAGAGATATGTTTCCTTAGTAGTTTCTCCATAACTTTGCAAACTATGCTGGTCAAGGAAACTGGTCAATAGTTCAGAGCCGTATCCCTCCATCCCTTTTTGAAGATAGGTATCACATTTGCTTGTTTCCAGCATCTTGGAATCTCCCCCGACTCCAGTGACTCCTTAAATATGATACTTAGTGCCACTGATATTGTGTTTGCGCATTTTTTAAGCACATGAGGCGATATGTCATCAGGACCTGTAGCTTTATGAACATCTAAATCCATCAGCGCTTTGCATACCTCTGTGGCTGTAAGGTTGATGTTCTCTAATACCGGCCCTTGAGCTTCTATCACTGCAATCTGAGGGGGTGGGGTATTTTTTACTGTAAATACTGACTGAAACTCCTTGTTCAGTTCTTTGCAGATCTCTTCATCCGTCTCAGTGATGCTTCCATCCGCTCTCTTTAGCTTAAAACCTGTTCTTTTACCTTCAGTTTTCCTCTGATAAAGCTGTGGAAAAGCTTGGGATTTTCTTTAGCCTTCCTGGTGATGTCCCTCTCATAGTCTCTCTCTGCCTCTCTCCTTTTACTTAGGTAGTCATTTCTTGCTCTTTTGTAGGTTTGCCAGGCATTTATGTTTTTTCTCCTCCTATACCTTTCCCAGCATTTGTCTCTCCACTCCTTAGCTCTTTTACACCCATTATCGAACCATTTCTCTCTGGCATGAATTACACCTACTTTGGTGACAGGTATGCAGCAATCTACTATCTTCCCATATTTCTCACAAAAGATGTCATACATTTCTTGTACAGATTTGTTGTAAAATAAGGTTCTCCAGTCAATAACTGCAAAAAGCTCATTCATTTCGATGTAATCTCCTTTCGGATAGTACCTCCTCATGTCCTCAGTGCCTCTACTCTCAGGAAGAATATCTTCAATGATATACTCCATCAACAACACACAGTGGTCACTCTTCCCAATTGGTGGTTCATACTCAATTTTTTCAATATCCAACACATTATCTGTGAACACTAGATCAAGTAGTGATGGCTCATCCCCACCCCTGGCCCTTGTTGGTTCCATTACATGTTGGTGTAGGAAATTCCCTTGTACGCAATCTAGGAATCTTGCCCCGAATGAGTCCTCACCACTGTGTGGGTCAAGATTTATCCAATCTATCTCTTTATGATTAAAGTCTCCCATAATCAAACTCCTACATTTTTTTTTTCCCGTGCCATGTTAACAACTGAGTTTATGACTTCAATAGTACCTATATGACTTTCCTCATAAACTTCAAGCCTATTTTGGTTCCTTGGTGGGTTGTATACAACAGTTATTATAATGCTCTCTGACCCAGTATTTATGCGAACAACAAGAAATTCCTTGAACTCACTTTCTATGGCCAAGTTTATTTCTTCAACTTGACTCCTTTCACTTATGAGCAGTGCTATCCCTCCACCAGTCCTCTCAGATCTTTCAACCCTTAGTATTCTGAAACCCTTAGGAAAAACTGTGACACTGTTTATGTCCTCACTCAACTTAGTCTCTGTAATTGCTACTATATCTGCCTTACTGTTGTGAATCCTATCTTTTAATTCTACTGCCTTACCAGCTAATCCATAAGCATTTGTGTATAACAATCTTAATGAGGCCCCATCCCCTGATCTTCTGTCATTATCTTCTTTATCTCCCCTTTGTCTGGAAGAAGCCTGTAACGAAAATTTTTCTTCTGTTCTTCATTTCTTTCATCATTTAACCTTCTTGCCTCTTGCAACAAGTTTTTGATCTTTCCCATCTCTTCCTGTGTTCTGTATCGTCTAATGAACACTTCTTTGAATTCTTGAAGGTCTTTTAGACTTTTTTTTCTCTACAATATTTCCCTACATGTTTCCCCTCTCTCAAAGGTTACTTTTGTTGGTCTCGGCTTTCCTTCCCTCGAATATTTTCTAGTTGGTGTATGTTTACAATATCCTCAGGACCACTAACTACTCCAAGCTTTCTTATCAGGTCTACAACCCAAGCCTTATTTTCTTCAAGTCTCCCCTGCCATGTTGGCTCCTGGGATTCGCTTATGCCTGAGATTACCACTGTCTTCTCCCTATCAAGTGCCTGTCTGATGAGTGGGTTTGCCCTTTCCATCACAACGTCTTTCAATTTTTTGATTACTGTCTCTTTATAGTCAACTGTTTGTATGTTTTCCAGTGCCACCACCTTTACAGCCTCTTTTACTGCCACATTCCCCTTTAGTGCATCAGCAAAGGAAGTTTTCATGGCATCGTTTTCCATATTCAGCTCCTGGAACTCTTTTCTGAACTGTTCAATGTTTTCCTTAATCTGGACATTCCAAGCAGCAATCTCGTCTCTCTCAGAAGAAAGCAGTGAACTAACATCTAATTCCTTTAGGTTGTCATTCAGCTGTTTGTTTTTATCTTCTTGTTTAGAAATTCTAGATTCTAGTTGACTCTTTTCCCCTTCCAGCTTCTTTATTCTTTTTTCTAGTTCCTTTCTCTCCTGCCCTTGTGCTTTATTTGCTTCCTCCAAAAATCTTATTTGCTCTCTGAGTGTTTCATTCTCTTTCATTTCTCCATCCATATTCCGAATTTTATCATCAAAGCTTATAACCATTGCCTCTAAATTCTTGATTTTCTGTTTAAGTCTCCTGTGTGTGTGTGTGTGTGTGTGTGTGTGTGTGTGTGTGTGTGTGTGTGTGTGTGTGTGTGTGTGTGTGTGTGTGTGTGTATTTATCATTCTATTCGTAAAATATCTGAAATCAACCATTTCTAATATTATCTATATATGAACTGAACCACAAAAGAGAGAGGCCCAAGCCGACTTTCGTAATTAATATATAATATGGCATCTTGACATGTCATTATAAATTAAAAAAAAAAAACACCAATAACTATTCGTGTAAGCATTTAAGCACGCACGTGGGAGGCCCACGTAATAAGATTTCAAACACAGTAAAATCATATATATGACTAGGAGACGGGGAACCAAAAGCGATGTTTTTTTCTAGTAGGTCAAGTAATATTATTATTACAAAATGAAGAGACATCATAGAGTTAATACGGTTCTGGTTAGAGAGTAACTATCAGAGATTTTGCATGACTAGTAGACGGGGACTCAGCATCCATTTTATTTTCAATTTTCACTGATTATTTAAGCATGAATTATCTCATTTAAAAATATGGTGATATGAAATCCAAACAACACTGGATATCTATCTATCTATATATATATATATATATATATATATATATATATATATATATATATATATATATATATATATATATATATATATATATATATGATGAATAGTGATTCATAAAATAGCAACTGTATATAAAACATACTCAAAAATGTTTTTTGTTATAATATAAAAAATACCACATGTATAGAGTGATATTTTTGAAAAATATCACCGGACATAATAGAAAGTGAAAAAGCAGCTGCTATTAACTCTAGGACATGGGGAAACTGAACTTTTTTTTTTTACTGAATTTACTAATTACAGACTGGCACTATACACACCTGTTTGCACAGGTGATAGTTCCAATGCAGCTATAAAGAAAAAACGTGAATCAGTTTCTTGTTTGTCCACGCCACTTCTAAGTTTTCATTACAATTGTACCCTTGCTATTATTGTTCATTACAATTTCTTCATGACCTCAAGATTTTTTTATATAACCTAGATATTTATATGTAAAAGTGATACGTTCTCTTTTATATAATATGCTTTACAATATCATTATCGATATCTGCAATCCACTCTTCGAAAAAAAATTACTTTCTTTATGAAATATAGATATAATAAGGTATTACAGACAGCAATAACATTTCGATATGACAGAATCTTAAGACACTAACACACACACACACACACACACACACACACACACACACACACGTGTGTGTGTGTGTGTGTGTGTGTGTGTGTGTGTGTGTGTGTGTGTGTGTGTGTGTGTGTGTGTGTGTGTGTGTGTGCTAGTTCTTATCTTAGGACTTGCAACTAAAACATGATCTCTTGGTATCCTAAACTGAAACTGCAGTTTCCCTTAAATAATTGAGAATCATAAGAGCATCACTGCAGATTATTCTTTAATCGAGACAAATCAGGGTGATATATCGAAGAATAAGAGGAAAAGCAGCAATCTTTCAAAATAAAAAAATACTGGAGTCTTTAACCAAATATAAATTATTCAATCATATTTCTACTTCTTAGATACAGATTTGTGACTGTAACAAGAAACAACATTATGACTTAAGGTCACAGTCTAATAATATTCTTGCGCTTTCCTGAATTATATATATATATATATAAATATATATACATATATATATATATATATATATATATATATATATATATATATATATATATATATATAAAACTTCCTTACTCCTATAGTCGCAGTAAATTTCTAGCACAGCAGCAGATACTGATCAGCACTACACACAACAGAGAACAAAGGGAAACTGTAACCCCAAGAATAATGTACAATTAGTAAATACAGTTCGGCTGACTCAGGTGTACACACAGGTGTTACGAAAACTTCATATACAACCAGGGTGGTGGAGGTGGATCTGTGGCAGCCCGTTATCCACAAGGAGCTACGAGGAGTGCTCGAGGTATATTGGTTTCTAGTGAATGTGTGTGCTCTGACTTAGCCACCTCCTTACAAGGGGCACTACGGCCATTTGTAATGTAATATATATATATATATATATATATATATATATATATATATATATATATATATATATATATATATATATATATATATATATATATATATATATATATATATATATATATATATATATATATTTATATATATATATATATATATATATATATATATATATATATATATATATATATATATATATATATATATATATATATATATAGTAAGGAAGCCCATCAGTGAAACAAAACTTATAAAACAATGCTATATTTCGGATCCTAACTGGATCCCTTCTCAGTTGTGCTTGAGAAGGGATCCAGTTAGGACCCGAAATATAGCATTGTTTTATAAGTTTTGTTTCACTGATGGGCTTCCTTACTATTTAGTGCTGTATGCTAACAGTTTGTACTTATATATATATATATATATATATATATATATATATATATATATATATATATATATATATATATATATATATATATATATATATATGTGTGTGTGTGTGTGTGTGTGTGTGTGTGTGTGTGTGTGTGTGTGTGTGTGTGTGTGTGTGTGTGTGTGTGTGTGTGTGTGTGTGGGTGGGTGGGTGGGTGGGTGGGTGGGTGGGTGTGTGTGTGTGTGTGTGTGTGTGTGTGTGTGTGTGTGTGTGTGTGTGTGTGTGTGTGTGTGTGTGTGTGTGTATTTAAACAAAATGGCGTGAAGCACATCCGGGCATCTTAGGTATCATGTGTGTGATTACCTAATTTTGATTACCTAATTGTGTTTACGGGAAAGAGCCCAAAGCTCGTATCTTCCCGTCTCCTCATCGGTTCCATTTTATACTTAGTGATACTTATCATACCTGTCCTTAAAACTATGGATTGAGATACCATTAACTACCTCCTCGCTTAGCCAATTCCAATTATCAACTACTCTTACTCTGAAAAAGTATTTCCTTACATCCTGCAAAGAAGTATTCTTACGAAGCTTCAAACTATGACCTCTAGTTCTAGAGCCAGCCATATCAAAATATCGATCCCTATCCACTCTATCATAACCATGAAGGAATTTAAAGACTGTCACCATATCCCCCCTTACTCTTCTAGCTTCGAGTGATGGTAAGTCTAATTCCCTCAGCCTCTCATCATAACTGAGATAGCGTATTTCTGGCACCAGTTTCGTGGCATGTCTTTGAACTTTTCCAAGCTTAGCTATGTGCTTTTCAAGTGCGGATTCCAAAAGGGGGCTGCATATTCGAGTTTTGGCCTCACATAGGTTACATAAATATTTCTGAACATTTCCTTGTCCATGTGCCTGAAGGCTACCCTTACATTTGATAAGAATGCATATGCTGCCCTTACTATGCCATTTATATGTATTTCTGGAGACAAATCTGCCAGTATGTTTACTCCTAGATCTCTCTCATTTTCTGTCTCTTGAAGTTGTACTCCAGCTACCGAGTAGTCAAGCTTGGGCCTTCTTGCACTTGTACCCATTCTCATTACCTTACATTTTGAAGTATTGAATTTCATTAGCCACTTTTCTGACCACTCATGCAGATTATTTAGATCCTCCTGAAGTTCTCTACCATTGTTCTCGTTTTTTACTTACTTCACAATCTTTGCATCATCTGCAAACATATTCATGAATGAATTTACAGACTCTGGTAGGTCATTTACATATACAAGGAACAAAAGTGGCCCTAAAACTGAACCCTGTGGAACTCCACTACTAACTCTTCTTCATTCAGACACTGATGTGTGTGTGTGTGTGTGTGTGTGTGTGTGTGTGTGTGTGTGTGTGTGTGTGTGTGTGTGTGTGTGTGTGTGTGTGTGTGTGTGTGTGTGTGTGTGTGTATGTGTGTGTGCATATTCTTGTAAATCTGTCATTTTTTTAAGTCGGAGCTGATGAAGGTATTATTTCTATATTGATAATAAATGTTTGACGGCATACTCACTTAACCTCCTGAGTTGACGAGAGGCTATGGCCCAAAGGATATCACTGACCTATCCTCCTCATCCTTAAGGAATCCAAGTCGACGTTGTAATAGGAACCATCGTTAGAAACCGAATAAGGATCATTATTCGCTGACATCCCATACTGAATGGAGGCTATTTTCGATAATAAACCTTAAAGATTTTGAGTAAAGACGTAAAACGTGTTAGAAAAGGAATATGAATTGATATTATGCAAAGGAATTCTAAGTTTATACCTCAAGAGGTCTTTAATTCTACAATCACAACCTCACAGAGATCCGACAAGCAAGTATGGGTTCGAACCAAAACCCCAAAGTATTAATATATAGCAATAGACTCCAACAATAGTTCGGAAGATATATTGTATGATTCTGTAAGTGTTCTTGAAGTCCTAATTATGAATATGCGTTTCTCCTGTTTTCAATGAGGTGAGGAGCACCTTTACTGACAGACAACCAACACGTTGACATATTAAACACATTTTTCTTGTCATTTTCAATGATTTGTGTATTTTCCTGTGCATACTTTTTGAAAATTTATTCCAAGTCTTAATAACGCATTATTTCAATTTCTCTGGGTTTTTATTTTTCTATTTCTACTTACTCATTCACAATACGATCCAAGAGCAGCATCATTCATTAAACCCCTACAGGCATGATTCCCAATCGGAATTATGTGAGATATTGCGTACAGCTCACGAGCGGTTGAGTTTCCATACCAAATATTGTTAATTCCTAATGGCATAATCTCCAAAACATAGAATTACACTGGAAATCCTGCACATACTTTAACCGATTATACAAATATTTCATCAAGCATTCTGTAACCTCATATGATATAACATCGTCATGAGACAATGACGTAAGCTGTTTGAGGTTTAATATGGAGACAGTCAGATAGGAGCTGAGGAATTAAAGCTAGATGGCCTTCTTAACGCCCTGCGGTGATTTTAATCATGGTCTGTCATCTCCCCAATCGTGTACTCTAACCACTGCGCTACCGCGTTCACCTTGGAGAATTAGAGAAGTAATTTCTCAAAATATTTCAAATGGTAAATATCTTTCACAATATCTCCTGAAACCCCCTGGGATAACCACGTAAAGATGGAATTACAAGGACACTTTTCAGAATGAAAGACATTAATGAAGTCTTTCAAAGAATTCTTTGTAACCCCTTATAACATAATCATATTGTGAAAGATTTACACCGAAAACTTTCAAACAGTTGATGTTTTTCTTGTTATACCCTACAATATCTAAAGGGATGACCTCCTAAACACGGAATAAAATATATATAAACCATCGATTAATCCAATCGGTTAATACGCCTTATAAACCTAATGTTTCTAACTCGACTAACTTAACCTTATAATGAAAGAATTGCGTAAGTAAAATCGCACAAATTTCAAAATGTAAATAGAAGTATCATACTATGGAAACTATACCTACTGTAACCCTTATGACCTCACCTCATAAGGGAATACTTACATAAGAAATAACGCGCATATTTCAAAAGGTGAATAGATTTTTCATAATATGTTCCGTAACCTCTAATGGTATAACCACAAAAATAAAATTACGCAAGAAATCTCGTAAGATAACAAATTTGATCAAGAGATTTTTCCAAATAACACATTTGTGACGCATAATGGTACAACTCCCATTATTCTTCAGTTGCCTTTTCTCAATTTTATTCAGGGTCGCTTTTTATCACTAGCCTCTTGGATCCTAGTGGTTTGTTTTTGGCTCAGAGTTATCCTGCCGAATACCTTTCGTGCGAGTATGCCTCTCTATCAATCCGGGCTTGGGATTGGCACCAAGTTGGCATGACTTGCGCCCCCGTTGACAAGATAAGAGCACTATGTTCTGTAGAGGACATTTTATATGCCCAATGGTACAAATTTTAAGTAGTTAAATAAGGTACTTAAATCACGACTCAGCGAACCTAATCGCACTCTTACCTATAAATGAAATTTGCAAAGGAAAATGAGGACAAATTTCAACTGTTAACAAATTATTCCACATCACGCCTTGTTGACCATAATTGTATAAAGCTACTCGAGAAAGGTTAGAAAAAAATTAAGTAACTAACTGATTTTTCCATGTCACATCCGAATCCCCTAATTACATAATCCCCAAAAGAGAGAATTACAAAGTACATTTCAGAGAGCTTTCAAGTAGTTAAAATATTCTTTAAGCATCGCGTTATGTGTCCCTTAATGGCATAAACTCCTAAAAGCCTCCTGTCTAGTACAGTGGTAACGTGCTGGCCTCACATTCGCGAGGTCGAGGGCTCGCGCCTCGTCCAGGCAAGAGAGTTTAAGCTATTTACTGGGAAAGTTACTGCTGTGGCTGGTCACCACAGTGGGGGGTTGGGGCCTGTGCCAGATGGCGACCGCCTTATGGAACCTCCATGACAAGTTCCACCCATCCGTGGGTGGAGAATCTAAAACAACAACAAACTCCTAAATATGTATTTACATCCCAAATAAACCTCGTTTTATGAGTCACTATTATTCCCCATTAAAGGGGTGGACACAGAAAGACGATAGATGGGGATACAGGGCTGGATGTCCTTTCTAACGTCCTGCGGTTGGTCTGATCACCGGTCTTGCATCTCCCGAGTCGAGTAAACTATCACTACACTACTATATTCCCCGGAATTACATAAGAGATATTCTTACAAATATTACAGACATTTGAAACTTTGTAACCCCAAATGCCTATAACTTCCGAAGGACGGAATTACATAGAAAATTCATACAAATTTCAAGTGCTTAATAGATAATTCCATAGCCCATTCGGCCAGAGAAGTGAACCGTGTAATACAATTAAGTCTGATGGACATACGCTTGTATATGGAAATTTCGCTCCCAAAGCTCTCATCCATTATGCAAGAAGTAAAATTTACCATAACTTTAATGAAAAGGAAAAGATAAAGAGGAAAATTTAATGAGAAGAAAAATGTAAAAACTATATGTGAGCAAGCAATGCGAAGAAAAAAAATATGTCTATCATATTTTCACATGAGAACTAAAATTGTTGATTTTATTTTCTATGTCACTATTAGACCCCATTCGAATGGGGATGGACACAAGACAGGTTGGATAGAATTCGATGGTAGTCTTGAAAATACTACTCCAATACTGACTCGGCGTTTTCTTACAGAACCTGCAAAGAAGAAGAGGTCTATTACAAAGGGAAGACACTATCCTATCTTTGGCCCGATTTTAAACAGTGTTAACCTAGGATACCATATTGTTAGTTAGC
Organism: Halocaridina rubra; assembly: GCA_037179515.1. NCBI lineage: Eukaryota > Metazoa > Arthropoda > Malacostraca > Decapoda > Atyidae > Halocaridina > Halocaridina rubra. Next base: position 48,376 of record JAXCGZ010007681.1, read on the forward strand.
TAGACACACACAAATGGATTTCATAAACGTATCTGATGCGCTTCTGTGCATGGCTAGGATCCCCCCCATGGGGGATCCTAGCCATACACAGAACCACGTCAGATGTGTTTATGAAATCCGTTTGCGTGTGTCTAGCTAACTAACAATATGGTATCCTGGGTTAACACTGTTTAAAATCGGGCCAAAGACAGGATAGTGGCTTCCCTTTGTGATAGACCTTTGTGATTAGTACATGTGAACGCTCAGTCCCTGCTCGCTCATTTTGAGGAAATAATAATGCTAACAAAAGACTACAACATAGACATCCTTTGTGTAAGTGAAACTTGGCTTCCTCCTACAACTGAAAATAAATATGTGAATATCCCAGAGTTTAAAATACTTCGCAATGACCATGGCCGAGGGGGTGGGGTTTGTATTTATGTTAGAAATTATCTTAGTGCATCAGAAATAACCACAGGTTTAGAAAAAACTGAGGAGCTCGAAGATTTATGGATCACTGTGCAGTATCAGAAACTTCCATCTTTCATTGTAGGGTGTGTTTACCGTCACCCTAAAGCACCTACCAGTTCATTCAATCATCTGCTAGAAACATTCAGAAATATCTGTGTGCGTCATAAACCCATATACATACTTGGTGATTTTAATGATGACTTGCTCTCAGCAGATAACAAAATGAAAAGGGTGATCAACACTGTGAAGTTAACACAAATAGTGACAAAACCGACCCGAATAACCCCTAATTCTAGGACCCTTATAGATCTGATAATAACAAATAAAGTGGAAAGTATACCCTATTGGGACGTAGTTCCCTGCCCAATTGCAGACCACGAGCTGAACATTGCTATGCTAAACATAAACAAGCCGAAAAGGAAGCCTCTCCTCAAGACATTCCGGTGTCTAAAAAATTACTCCCCTGATATCTTTTGTGAAACATTAATCAACAACACAAATGCACTTAATAGAATTAAATACACAGATAACGTCGATTTGCAGGTTGAGATTTTAACAAAAGTCTTCCTTGAATGCTTAGATAGTTGTGCACCCACTGTAACAAGAAAAATAACCCGCCCCTCAGCCCCCTGGCTAACTAATGACATCAAAGAGGCAATTCAAATCAGAAATCAAATACAAAAAGAGCTAAAAATGAATAGATATGATATGACTCTCCGAGAACGTTATAAAACAGAAAAGAAACGTGTCAGATCTCTCATCAGTGTAAGTAAAAAAGACTTTTACAAAAAACAATTTAATGACTCTAGACATGATACAGCAGCAACATGGAAAGTGATAAGAAGCATGATACCAAATGAAAAGAGTACCTCAGAAAGTTATGAAAATATTACGGAGTTGAAAGACAAAGCAGATAACTTTAATAACTATTTTGCTAACGTTGGCAAAAATACATATGAAAAAACTCAAGAAAACATCAACTCAGTGAATATGAGAAATTGCTTAAATGACAATTCTTCCAATGAAAACACAAGAGAGTACTTCAAGATAAATCCTATCGATTGTGCTACCCTAATTCTTACCATAAAGAGCCTAAGAAACTCTGGCTCTTATGGTTCAGATGGTATACCATTTCAGTTCATCAAAGATGCTCTACCCATGATTGCATCCTATATTCTAACTATTATGAACACTTCCATTGTTACTAAAAAGTTTCCTGACTCTTGGAAAATATCACATGTAATACCTCTGCATAAAAAGGGGGACAGAGAAGATGTGACAAACTATCGTCTCATTTCCCTCCTACCCATTTTCTCTAAAATATTAGAAAAAATTGTTGCATGCCAACTTATGTCATATTTAGAATCAAATAGACTACTAACGATTAACCAACATGGTTTCAGACCAAAACTCTCGACGGAAACTGCACTGCTTAAAGTTACGAATAGTATATATAATAATATAGATATGAAAAAAATATCTTTGCTTATATTATTAGCCTTATCAAAAGCCTTCGACAGTGTAAACCATGAAATTCGTTTAAGTAAATGTATTAACTTAAATATTGATCCAAGCTGGTTTAGCGAGTATCTATCTAATCGTGAACAGTCCATACGTCTTAGCAACATTATCTCTGTGCCAAAAAATGTATCATTTGGTGTTCCACAGGGATCAGTACTTGGTCCTATCCTCTTCTCCATTTACGTAAATGATCTATCTTCTTTCATTTCTGACTATCTAGTCGTACAATATGCAGATGACGCTCAACTACTCCTTAGTGGTGATATTAATAATCTCCCAGAGCTAACTTTAAGAGCACAAAACACTCTGTCAAAAATTAAAACCTATTTCCAAGAAATTGGGCTGTTAATTAACGAAAGTAAAACACAGTGCATATTTATTGGTTCAAGGTTCCACATAGCACAAATTCCAGAAAACACAACAATTAATTTTTGCGACAATATTATCACACCTAGCAAAACAGTCAAAAACCTAGGAATTCACTTTGATAACCACATGTTGTTTGATTCCCACATAGATAAAGTATGCAAAAAGGTTACAGGAACATTAATGTACTTATCACGTATAAAAGACAATTTTGAGACTACCACTCGAATAACTGTTGTTGAATCTCTAGCCCTAAATCACATTAATTACTGCACAACTGTTTGGGGAGCTACCACTAAGACTCAGATTAACAGAATACAGAAGCTTATTAATTTTGCAGCTCGAGTTGCCCTGGGAGGAATAAGAAAATATGACCACATCACACCAGCTCTCAATAAACTTGGGTGGCTGCGGGCAGAAAATAAGGTCGCTTATGCTATTTGTTTTTGTATTCAAAATTTTGGACCATCATTATCCTAGCTGGCTATTTGATTTAAAAACAGTTAGGGATATAAGGGGAACCAACACAAGACAGAGCAGTGAGCTCTTTCTTTACAGAACAAACACAGAAGCAGGTTCAAAGATGATCACTATCAAAGGGCCAACACTCTGGAATAATATTCCAGAGCATCTTAAAAATGCATCCTCCTTCACAGCTTTCAAAGGCAAACTATATAGTTTTCTTTTGGACAAATAGTTGCTGCTCATTAAGAACTAATTATTCTCATTGTAAGGAAACAAATATGGAAATGATGCCGATAATAACGATCCTGTATCTAGTGGCATACTTACTACTTTATTATTAACATTATTGTAAACATTTTTATTACAGCATTATTATTTTCTATGAAAGCTACATTTAATTTAACTATATGTCTAACCCTCTTATTTATTAGTTTAATTACATGTCTACTTATAAGTTACTATTAATATTGAATAACCATTGTACAAAATGGAAATAAATGTTTGTTTGTTTTTGTTTGTTTGTTCTTCAGAACAGCGTCAGATGCGTTTATGAAATCCATTTGTGTGTGTCAAGCCAACTAACAATATGGTATCCTAGGTTTACATTGTTTAAGAGATCGGGCCTTTGTCTAAATGGCTCTGCAGCAGGCATGTCAAACACGCGGCCCTTTACAAGTACACCTGTGGTCTGCAAAAGATTTCGACAGCACGGGCACGTTTTATCTTCCAAATTTAAATTAAAATTTCATAATTTTTCGACTAGTAAAGGGGCAGGTTGCGCCCCTTCGATCCCAGTATGCACCGTATATAAATACTTCTTACTTTGTATCATGTATGTTGTTAGAACACTAGTATCCACATTGTATGTTACTAAAGTTAAGAAACAAAAATATTCTACAGTATATTGTATTAAATGACTTCATTTCATTGTAATGGGCAATAGTCATTATGTGTGGCCCTCATGACAAAAATATGTTACCAATGTGGCCCTCGGCGTACCCCCGGTTTGATATGCCTGCTCTACAGAACAGAAGTTGTGAGCTGTAGAACTCCTGGTTAAGAGGCAGGAGTTCTATCCACTGGACATTTAAAAGGACCTACTTACATAAATTACGAAACAGGATGATAAAACCTTTGTATTATCCAAAAGTTATTTTAGGTCTCAATTGAATTAAATTAATGTTCAGTTTCACAGATATAAACTATATTTAGAAGGTAATATTATCTCACAATAAGAACGTTATAAGTCAATAACTTTTCCAAAGCACGTCTAGTGTCCTTCATTGACAAAATCTCCAATACACAGACTTCTGTAGAGAACAACTTAAAATGTATATTCTGTAATTAATCACTTTTTCATACCACGTCCTGCTGCTTTTTATGGCATGATCTCCTTAAATATGAAATTACTCAAAAACAATTAAGCAGTTAATAATTTTTCCATACCGTGTCTTGTAAATCCCATTGGAATAACTTTCTAAGGTAGAAGTTAAGTGGGCTAATCCGTGCATATATAACCTATTAACTTACAATTCCATAAAGAAAGAACTTCCAAAGATGAAATGAAAGAAAATTCATACATAATTCCAGCTATTAATGGGTTCCATAAGCCACTTTATGTAAACCTGATTGCGTAATCTCTTAGAGACGCGATGACATGGAAATTTTCATACTATTTCCAGCAGTTAACAGTCTTTCCACCTCACGTCTTGTTGCCCCTAATGGAATAATCTCCTAAATGATGGAAGTACTCGACATATTTCGTACAAATTTCCATTAGTTAATAGGTTTTTAATTTAGCGTGATGAGAATGCTGTAATACAATTAGCACTGATGGACAATGTGCCTTGTAGATGAGAGATGAATTTCATCATCCCTCATACATTATTCAAGTTTTAAACACTTCCATTGCTGCCTTTTGAGGAAAAGAACAAGCAAATATATGCAAAATAAAGAAATCAAATGAAGGTCTCTGTAAACAAAGGCCCGATTTCTTAAACAGTGTAAACTTAGGATACCATATTGTTAGTTAGCGAGACACACAAATGGATTTCATAAACGCATCTGACGCGGTTCTGTGTATGGCTAGGATTCTCCCATGGGGGATCCTAGGCATACACAGCTCCGCGTCAGATGCGTTTATGACATCCATTTGTGTGTGTCTAGCTAACTAACAATATGGTATCCTAGGTTTACACTGTTTAAGAAATCGGGCCAAAGTGTACAGTATTTTTGCCTCTTTTTATTTATTTTATGATATCACACTGGAAGTATCGAATCCCAAGTAGGTAAAAATACTGTTCCACACTTTTCCAACATATTTAATGTAGTAGCAGGGCCAGATAAAAGTCGATAATATAATCTAATAATATCCAAATACATCTTAAGAAGATATATTACATTAATCAACCTTAAGGAGTCAATGGCCCGATTTCTTAAACAGTGCAAACCTAGGATACCATATTTTTAGTTACCGAGACACACACAAATGGAATTCATAAACGCATCTGACGCGGTTCTGTGTATGGCTTTCCCCCATGGGGGATCCTAGGCATATACAGAACCGCGTCAGACGCATTTATGAAATCCATTTGTGTGTCTCGCTAACTAACAATATGGTATCCTAGGTTTACACTGTTTAAGAAAGCGGGCCAAAATCTTGGACTCATGGTTGGGAGCTACATACATATATTTACAGAGCAACGAAAGAGTTATTATACTTAGATTAAAAAATTAGAATATATAAACACCGTCTTATACTAAAGTATCAACAGTATAACTTTACTTGCGAAATTTACATTTTTTACGATTCATTAACTCTGAAAATTAGATTACACGAGACTGAAATTATAAAATTTTCAATATTGATAAATGTATTGAATAAAATAAGTGCTAAGAGTGTAGTACATTTTAATATCTCAAAATAAAAATAAAAATTAAATAAACGTTTAGGATGAAAGCTTTTAGTTTTATCTTTTTATCCAGACGTCTTATATCTTCTTATCCAGACGTCTCTTCAGTTTCCTTTTTTTCCCCTTCTATTTTGATGTTCCCCTTACGCTAAGACCATCAGAAGCGTCTTGTTTTGGCTGAACTCATGCTTCTAGGATACTTTAAGCCTCTTCCCACAGAGCTCTCAAAGCTCTTAACATACTCCCTTACCACAACGAAATACCTCACACAACACTACAGCATTTACTATTTTTAATACCACTACTGCTTCCTGTTCTTGTGTAACTCTTTCTGTTTACATTCTGAGTATTTCTTTGTACACTTTTATCTATATTTCCTCACTCACGAGAACGTGTCTATGAATCTTAAAAAACAAACAAGAGGAATAATGTTTGTAACTAAAACAAGCAATGGTGATGATAAAAAAAAAAAATTATTAAAATGAAAAGCCGGCTTTACAAAAGCTGTTACCCCCTGAGGGAGGGGGGTTTAAGAATATTTTCTAAGTATTTCCCTGCGTGTCGTAAAAGTCGACTAAATGGGGCGGAGTGGGGAGACTTGGAATCCCCTCTTCTGTATTTTACTTCCTACGAGTAGCCAAGAGATGTGGGGGTATTCTGGCAGGAGAGATCCAGCCAGAAACTTAATAATTGGGTCTCTGAATGTGTGTGGTTGTGGTGTAAATGAAAGTAAGAGGGAGGTGATAGGGAATATGTTTGTGGAGAGAAAGATAGATGTACTTGCATTGAGCGGAACTAAGATAAAAGGGAATGGTGAGGTGACATTTGGGAGAGTGGTAGGTAGGGTGTCTGGAGTTGAGAGGGGGAGAGGAAGAGAGGGAGTGGCTCTGTTATTAAGTGAAGAGATGAATAAGTGTGTGGTAGAATGGAAGGAAGTATCTTCTTGAATAATAGAGGCTAAAATGAGGCTGGGATGCGAGGCTTGGGCGTTTGTGAGTGCATATGGCCCTGGAAGTGAAAGAAGTGAGGTAGAAAGAGAAGAATTTTGGATGAAAATGAACGAGTGTTTGGAAGACTTGGGAATGAATGTGAATGTGGTAGTGATGGGAGATTTACATGCTAGAGTAGGGAATGAGCCAGTGGATGGTGTAATTGGGATGTATGGAGTACCTGGTAGGAATGAGAATGGAGAGAAAATGATAGAAATGTGTATTGAGAGAGATGTTGATTTCTAATACTGTATTTAAAAGAAGGATGTGCACAAGTATACATGGGTCAGAGTGGATAATGAAAGAGTAGTTGACAGAGCATTAATGGATTATGTTGTGGTGAACAGGAGGGTGATTGGAAGAGTATTGGATGTGAATGTACTGAGAGGAGCTAGTGGTGGAATATCTGACCATTATTTAGTGGAAAGTAGAGTGAGAGTGGGAGAAAAGTGGAATAAGAGGAGAAGCGAGAGAAGAAGAGAGATGCTAAAAGTGAATGAATTGTATAAGAAAGAGAAAGACTGTGAGTATAAGGCTAGTGTGAGAAATGCGTGGAATGTAGTGAAAGAGAAAGTGGAGGCGGGAGTGGAAGAAGAATGGGGCTGTTTCAAGGAGGTTATGAAGTGTGCCGAGGCAGTGTGTGGAAGGAGACTAACTGGTGGAAGTAAAAGGAAAGGTAGTGAATGGTGGAATGAGCAGGTGAGTGCAGTATTGGCTGAAAAGAACCGGGCTTACGAGGTATGGTTGCAGGTAGGTAATGTAGAGACGTATGAAAGGTATTGTGCAAAGAGGAGGTTAGCAAAACACGTGGTGAGGGAGGCAAAGAGAGAAGCAGATGCAAAGTGGGGCAGATGCTTGTCTGAGAATTTTGAAAGGAATAAAAAGATGTTTTGGAAGGAAGTGAAAAGAGTGAGGAAAGGTGAATGTGGTAGGGAGGAGAGAGTGAAAGGAGCAGATGGGAAATTGCTAGTGGATGAAATAAAGGTGAGAGAGAGATGGGCTGAATATTTCAAGAACCTGCTGAATGAGGAAGATGATAGAGAGGCAGAGATTGTGGCTGTGGAAAACGAATGGAGAATGCCAATGTTAGGCGATGAGAATGATAGAGAAATAACAAAAGAGGAGGTATATTTAGCATTGAGAGCAACGAAAGCAAGTAAAGCACCAGGGATAGATGGGTGTCATGCTGCATGCTTGTAAAAAGGTGGGGAGGTATTAGTAGAATGGATGGTTAGGTTGTTGAATGTATGCTTCAGGAAAGGGAGGGTCCCAGTTGATTGGAGGAGTGCATGTGTAGTTCCACTTTACAAAGGGAAGGGAGATAAATATGAGTGTAGTAGTTGTAGGGAAATTAGTTTATTGAGTGTAGTTGGTAAGGTATATGGAAGAGTGTTAATCGAGAGAATTAGGAGTGGTACTGAGAGATTGATTGGGGAAGAACAATGTGGGTTCAGGAAAGGAAGAGGATGTGTGGGTCAGGTGTTTGCGGTAACACAGGTGTGTGAGAAGTTCTTGGAGAAAGGCAGGGACACTTTTTGGGCCTTTATGGATTTAGAGAAAGCATATGACAGGGTAGATAGAGAGGGGTTGTGGAGGGTGTTGCAGCTGTATGGAATAAGTGGAAATTTGTTGAATGCGGTGAAGAGTTTTTACATGAATAGTAGAGCATACGTGACAGTTGGGAATGATACGAGTGATTGGTTTGAGATAAATGTTGAGTTACGTCAAGGTTGTGTAATGTCGCCATGGTTGTTTAATGTGTATATGGATAAAGTGGTAAAGGAAGTAAATGAAAGAGTATTAGACAGAGGCTTGGAACTAGTGGATGAGGAGGGAAGGCTGTGGAAATTGAGTCAGTTGCTATTTGCGGATGATACTGTACTGGTGGCTGATACTGAAAATGAATTGAATCATTTGGTGACTGAGTTTATTAGTGTGTGTGAAAGAAGGAAGTTGCGCATGAATATTGGTAAAAGTAAAGTCATGAGATGCACGAGGAGTGTTAATGTTGGCAGATTGAATGTATGAGTGAATGGGGAGTTGCTTGAAGAAGTTGAGAGTTTTAAGTATCTGGGGCCACATGTATCATGGAGTGGACGAGTGGCTGTAGAGGTAAATCACAGAGTGATGGAAGCTAGTAAATGTCTAAGTGGGTTGAAAAGTGTAATGAGAAATAGATATTTGGGAATGAATGCAAAGAGAAGGATATATGAAGGTGTGATTGTGCGACAGCATTGTATGGAGCAGAGACTTGGAATGCAAGAGAGGATGAAAGAAACAAGTTGACTGTAATGGAGATGAGGTGTTTAAGAGGTATGATTGGTGTATCTAGAATAGATAGAGTAAGAAATGAGGATGTCAGGCAGAGAACAGGTGTTGGAATGAAGCTGTCGGATAGGTTAGATCAGAAAGTGTTGAGATGCTTTGGACACATGGAAAGGATGAGTAATGAACGATTATTGAAGAGAGTGTGGAGTGCAGAAGTGGCTGGAGTTAGGTTAAGAGGGAGACCTACAATGAGATGGATGGATGGCGTGAAAAGAGCACTGAATCCACGTGGAATGTCAGTGGAACAGGGAAGAGTGCATGCAAGAGATACGAATGAGTGGAGGAAGATTGGGCATATATGACGCGGCCCAAAGGGACTGCTCGCACCTGCTAGCTCAGTGAAATGTGGTGGACGGGTGTGAGGGGAGTTCCCATTTGATGAAGCGGTGGGGGTAAACCAGCTGCGGTTGTCAGGCCTCATTGTAGAATACCCTTGCCCACCTACCTTGTGAGTGACCCAAGCAGGGTGGAAGGGGGGGGGGAGACGTGGCAACCCTCTATCCCCAAGGAGCTGAGAGGAGTGGTTGAGGTGTGTATGTGGATCGTGGTGAAAGCGTGTTTCTTGGCTCGGCCACCCCCCTTACAAGGGGGAATGAGGCTTATGTCTATGTATGTATGTACAAAAGCTGTATATAGTGATTCGAAAGAGTATTTTTAAAACAAAATGTAGGGCAATTTTTGCTTAGGATATTATATATATATATATATATATATATATATATATATATATATATATATATATATATATATATATATATATATATGAGAGCTGAAAGACGGGTTTTATTTGACTTAATCCTAAGAATGGGTTTCACCATAACACACACGTCTAGGAGTGCACCCACTAAGCTCGCTGAAATGACAATAACTTCCACATGAGACACCATTACCCTCTCAATCTTACCCCCAAGTGGCTTTGTTGGGAGTTCGAATCATTTTAAAATGTTGAACTCCAGCACTCAAGTGTGACAGCCAAACTCAATATCCAGGGACTCACATTCCATTGGTAACACCTAATGCATTGTGGTTATAAAAGATATTATTGGAAGGGAGCCACGACAGCTCAGTAGTAAAGTGTGGGAGTTGAAGAGCAACTATTACGGGCTCGAGCCCGTACTAGGAAAGACATCTACTCTTAATTCCCCAGCTTCAACCTGTCTGCATCCACTAATTGTGACACAGTAAAAGGTGATATAATGAAAGACGTTAATTTCTCTTGGCAAATTGAAAAAAAATATATATATTTATTTCATAAGGATGGAGTTGAATATGATAAAACAGAGGGATGCAATAATATGAAAAAATAAAGTCATCTGGATTTAAAGCTTCAATCTATTTTTTCAAAAGAGTCTCTTTGCTTGTCAATTTGTATACTCAGTTATCTATATAATCATTATCAGTGCAAAGGCAAGCATGAATCCCTACGAACCCCATAAGTTAGTCAGGAAAAAAAAAAGTACTGATAGAGCTAAGCATTTGTTGGCTGGTTTATAAAGCGCTCTGGATTTTGATTGCTTCAGAATGTAAAGTATTTTACTATTTCTACTTTTATTTACAAGGAAGATCTTGAATGGGAACTTTTCATTTTTATAAAATATCCAGTTGACGAAGAGGATGATTCTTCAGTGACTCCATAAATTTGATGAAATACTCATCCATGCCACTACAGGAAAGGAGTCAGCTCTTATCTCTTTTATCACCAATGGTACTTCATTTAAATTGTTTTTATTTCCCATTCTTCTCTCCAATAGCTAATTTTCGAGATGGTCCCCAAGGGGATTACAAGGTTTCAACGATTCCCATCTCTATTTCATCCATTATTCCTGTGGCCTCTTTGGTAGTGCAGATGCCACCACTACCCTTTCCTACACCTCAAGGAAAAAAAATAAGAAAAAATGCCTTATGAATTCCGTAGGTGAGTCGGACTTAAAGCTTCTTTGCCAGAGAAGGGTTGCTTAAAATGTATATATATATATATATATATATATATATATATATATATATATATATATATATATATATATATATATATATATATATATATATATATATAACCAAATAAGCACATTACCTTATGTGACAACATGAGATTGGGAGATGAAATAAATGCGAAAACGAAACCACGAGTGAGGTTGGGGAAACAGTAATATGAATATAGTGGCAATCAGATAGAATGCGTTCATTCCTAGAAAAGCAGATATAAGCTGTAAGGATTGCTTCCCTTTAACCTTCTGTGGTGTAGTTGGTAGCGCCTTGGCTTAGTAATTATAGCCCAGGTCGCCAGGTTCAAGTCCCAGTCGGGGTAAAAATGATTCATGTTTTCACATATGGTAATGTGCTTATTTGGTTATTGGTGGTCCCTGAATGAGATTGGGAGTTGAATTGAATGCGAAAACGAAACCACGAGTGAGGTATTGAGGAAACTGTAATATGAACATAGTGGCATTCAGATAGAATACGTTCATTCCTAGCATAGCAGACATAATCTGTAAGGATTGTTTCCCTTTAATGGACTGTGGTGTAGTTGGTAGGCACATTGGATTAGTAAGCATAAGTCCCAGTCGGGGCCCCCCCCCCCCCCCCCCCCCCCCCCCCCCCCCCCCCCCCCCCCCTTAAAAATTATATATATATATATATAATATAATATATATATATATATATATATATATATATATATATATATATATATATATATATATATATATATATATATAATCTACCTCCACCCACATGTAACCTGAACATGGTTTTACTATGAAAATAAGGTGAGATTCTTGGAAAATTTCATTCACCTTTAACTAGATGAGCGGCTTATACACACACCATTCAGCGAGAGAATCCAGCCATGTAATACAAGTAAGGCTGATGGACATATGCCTGCCTCTATATGGAATAACAGCACCCCAGGCCTTCATGTATTATGCATGCAGAGCTATAATGCTCACAGATTTACAAGAGAGAGGGTATCCTGGAGAGCAAAATCTGTGAATAAATGGAGGTAAATCCTTCAGGGTAACATGCAATGTGCGAATAAATGAAAAAAAAGAAAAAACTAAGATATACGACAATAATATGGTTAATGTGAATTTCTTCTTATATGAAGCTGTAAACTGCATTTCATTCTATTAAGGAACAAAGATAAACATGTGAATTAATATATATTCTCGTGCCTATGTCCAAGATATATTTCGTTTCGCATATAGACTGTTCTATGTATAGATTTACTATTCATTCTTGATGAGGTGGCTATGGCTAGGAGGTGACAGATACCATTTTTACCTATTCCCTTCTCACCTTCACAGACAATTGAGTTTATTCGCATGGCAAAACAAAGTCGGCTCAAGTGTGAACGGGCATGGCAACCCAGTACCTAATCTAAGAAGCATATATAAAAATGTGTGTGTGTGTGTGTATGTATATATATATATATATATATATATATATATATATATATATATATATATATATATATATATAGATAGCTAGATAGATAGCTAGCTAGATAGATAGATAGATAGATAGATAGATAGATAGATAGATAGATAGATAGATAGATAGATAGTTATATAGATAGATAGATAGATAGATAGATAGGTAGGTAGGTACAGGTGTATATATATATATATATATATATATATATATATATATATATATATATATATATATATATATATATATACAGAGAGAGAGAGAGAGAGAGAGAGAGAGAGAGAGAGAGAGAGAGAGAGAGAGAGAGAGAGAGAGAGAGAGAGAGAGAGCATGAATTGCTGATGTGCGACAAAAGGATGTTCCTACAAATGCTGAGTGCTACAAACTGGGATAGATACAAGGGAGGAGCGGTTGTCATGAGACAAAGTGATGCAAGATAATCTAGTAAGGAAGTTGGGACACGCGGAAAAAGAATTTTACTCCAGTGTGGGTTACCTTCGCAGTGTCTAGGTAGAGTATGGTGGCTCTTTTAACACCAGGGAACTAGATATGAAAGGTGAGGAGAGAGGGTCTTCTGGTATATAAGCATGTGCTTTGACTCAACCATCTCATATATGTTGGATTATTCAAACCATCATAGTTTTGGGCTAATCATGATTACATAGCCTCAAACTAAATTATACTAAAAAGTGTATCGCACAGTGTTTTAAGTGAGTTTCAATTTTCGCTAATGCATCTCGGTCATTAAGGAATGTAATTAATATCCCAAAGAAAAAAGTCTCTCTTGTATCTTCGCTAGAGTTTATTCAAAATTTAGTTATATTTTTGAAATATGAGTAAAAGTTGTTGTAATTTTGAGATCAGATACAAGACAAAGCAATAATTCCTCATGTAATTGCCCTTGTCAATTAAGAAGGCTGAGTGCGCGAGCACACACACACACACACACACACTGATCAAAGAGGCACTTGATTAAGATAAGACAGTGATTATCTCTGACACAAGTGAGTCAATATGGCAGGTGAAACATGAACATTATGAAGCTAAGTTTTAATCTGATAAGGAAGCTTGGAGTAGTATGTGGTCCTAAGAATATTGCAAACATTCACCAAATCGGTAAATATTCTTGGAGAGAAAGGCAAGACTAATAAAAGTAGCTTTGAGAGTGGGGAAACATGAAGAGAAATATTTATGAGAAAAAAGCAGAAGACCATCAAGAATTCAAAACAGTGTTCTTTAGATCATAAAGAACATAGGAAGAGATGGGAAGCATCAAAAATTTGTTGCAAGAAGCTAAATGGTTAAATGAGGGAAGAAATGAAGAAAAGAATTTTGTTTTTGTTTTAGAACTCTTCCAGCCAAAGGGGAGATAATGAAGATAATGCTAGAATATCAGGGGATGTAGCCTCAATTATGTTGCTGATGGGGTAGCTGGTAAGGCTATAGAATTAAAGGATATGATTCACAACAACAGTAAGGCAGATATAGTAGTGGTTAGAGAGTCTAAGTTAAGTGAGGATATAAACAGTGTCACAGTTTTTCCTAAGGGCTTCAGAATATTTAGGATTGTAAGATCTGAGAGGACTGGTGGATGGATAGCACTGCTCATATGTGAAAGATTTCAGGTTGAAGAAATAAAATTTACTATAGAAAGTGAGTTCAAGGAATTTCTCGTTGATTGTATAAATACCATCTTAGAAAGTATTTAAGTAACACTTGTATATGACACGCCAAGGAATCAAAATAGGCTAGAAGTTTATGAGGAAAGTCATATTGGTTCTGTCGAAGTCATAAACTCGGTTATTAACATTGCATGGGAGAGAAAGTGTAGGATTCTGATTATGGGAGATTTTAATCATAGAGATATAGATTGGATAAATTGTGACCTACATAGCGGGGAGGACTCATTCAGACCAAGATTCCTCGGGTGTGTACGAGAGAACTTCCTATACCAACATGTACTGTAACCAACGAGGGCCAGGGGTGGGATGAGCCATCACTGCTTGATCTATTACTCACTGATAATGTGTTGAATATTTGAAAAAATCAAAATGAAACACTAATTGAAAAAAGTGACCACTGTGTGTTGTTGATGGAGTATATCATTGAAGATTTTCTGTCTGAAAAAAGAGGCGCTGAGAAAGACAAGAGGAGGAACTATTCAAAAAGATATTAAGTCAAAGTTAATGATCTTTAGGTATTTATTGACTGGAGGACCTTACTTAACAACAAATCTGTACAAGAAATGTACGACATCTTTTGTGAGGAATATTGGAAGATAGTAAATTGTAAATTACCTTCCACCAAAATAGGAGTTATTCATGCCAGAGAGAATTGGTTCAATAATGAGTGTAAGAGAGCTAAGGAGTGGAGTTAAATGCTGGAAAAGGCATAGGAGGAGTAAAAATATAAATGCCTGGCAGACTTATAAAAGAGCAAGACATGATTACCTAAGTAATAGAAGAGAGGCAGAGTGAGATTATGGAAGGGATATCAACAGAAAGGCTAAATAAAATCCCAATCTTTTCCACAGCTTTATCCGAGGAAAACTGAAGGTCAAAGAACAGGTTTGAAAGTTAAAGAGAGCGGTTGGAAGCATTGCCGAGACGGAAGGAAAGATCTGCAAAGAATTGAACAAGGAGTTCCAGTCAGTATTAACGGCAGAAAATAACCCACCCACTCAGATTGAAGAGATAGGAGCTCATGGGCCAGTATTAGAAAACATCATATTTTCAACCACAGAGGTATGCAAAGCGTTGATGGAGTTAGATCCCCAATAAAGCTACATGTTCTGCTGATAAATTATCTTATGTACTTAAGAAATGCACTAAACCAATATCGGTGGGACTATGCATCATATATGAAAAATCGCTGGAATCTGGAGAGTTTCCATAATGATGGAAACAAGCTAACGTGGTATCTATTTTCAAAAAGGGAAGGAGGGATACGGCTCTAAACTATAGGCTGTTTCCTTGGCCAGCATAGTCTGCAAAGTTATGGAGAAACTACTAAGAAAACACATCTCTCTTCACTTGGAATCCTTCAAATTTTTGTCAGTGAGACAACATGGCTTCAGAAAAGGCAGATCAACAGTAATAAACCAAGTAGAATACTATGAAGAGTAAAGCCGGATCTTACAGGAAAGAGAGGGCTGGGCTTATTGAATATTCCTAGATTTCCCCAGGCATATAATACAGACCTACACGGGAGACTTTTTAGGAAGCTGCAAGTAATAGCTAAAATATCTGGAAATGTCCTGGAATGGATAAAAACTTACTTAGAAAGAAGGAAAAAGAGGGCTAGAGTAAAACATTTAGTGTCTGCATGGAGAAGGGTTAGTAGTAAGGTTCCACAGGGTTCAGTTTTAGGGCCACTTTTGCTCCTTGTATACGTAAATGACCTACCAGATATGTAAAGTCATTCCTGAATATGTTTGCAGATGATGCAAATATTTTGAAGAAAATAAGAGACGAGAACAATGGCCGAGACCTTCAGGAAGACCTAAATAGTGGCTAATGATATTCAGTGCTTCAAAATGCAAGATAATGAGAATGGCTACAAGTGCGACATGGCCCAAGCTTGGATACTCAGTAGCAGGAGCAGAAAGAGGGAGAATGAGAGAGATCTAGAAGTATACACATACTGGCAGATTTGTCTCTGGAAATGCATATAAATGGCATAGTAAGGGCAGCATATGCTTTCTTAGCATATGCAAGGGTAGCCTTCAGATAGATAGACAACGAGATGTTCAGAAATATTTATGTAGCCTATGCGAGGCCAAAGCTTGAATATGCAGCCCCATTTGGGAGTCCACAATTGAAAAAGCACATAATTAAGCTGGAAAATGTTCAAGTGCATTCCAAAAAACTGGTGCCAGAAATACACAATCTTAGTTATGAAGATAGGCTAAGGGAATTACAATTATCTACACACGAAACTAAAAGAATGCGAGGGAAATAGCGACGCTTTTAAATTCCTTCATGGTTATGACAGAGTAGATAGGGATCGATATTTTTATATGGCTGGCTCTAGAACTAGAGGTCAAAGTTTGAAGCTTTGTAAGAGCACTTCTTTGCCGTATATAAGGAAGTACTTTTTTAGTGTAAGAGTAGTTAATAATTGGAATTTGCTAAGCAAGGAGGTAGTTAATGCTAACTCAATTCATTGCTTTAAAGACAAGAATGATAAGAATCACTGAGTACAAAACGTGAACCAACCAGGGGGCGGGGAGTTACGAGCATAGGGCTGTTTCCCGTAACCACAATTAGGTAATAACGAGCGCGTGCACACACACACACACACACACACACACACACACACACACACACACATATATATATATATAATATAATATATATATATATATATATATATATATATATATATATATATATATATATATATATATATATATATATATATATATATATATATATATATATATATATATATATATATTAAACCAAGGAAGCTGCTACAAGTTAGGACCATCTGAAATCTGCTTTTCTTATTCTGTTTATTTATTTCCAGGTTTTCGAATCAAAACAAGAGCTTTCAAAAAAAATGGATACCGACATAATTTTTGGATGAAATACTTCGTAACACTACACCAATTAAAGATTCTGCAGTTACTGATACCGCAATGTTTCTTTTGTGCCCATATTTGGCCGCATTTTTATATTGCAAATAAATTCCATTTGCAGTGGGATATTTATTATACTCAGGAGTTTAATTTTTTTATGAGCACGACACCGGGACAGGCAAGAAAACTGCCCTCATCAGACCCGGGAACTAAGAATAGATTGAGACGAAGAAAATGTAGAAGGTTAAGGACAAGGCAAAAATAAGACAATGATACACAATAGCAATAGGGTAGGCTGAAAGAATTGTCGAAGTAATGAAGACCTAAAGATATAAAAGTATTATGCCCAGAGATGATGACAAATCCGCTTTTTGAAGGAAAACAGGTCATAAGAATTTGGAAAGAGAGAAGGAGGAAGAGAGTCCCAAAGTCTGGAGGCGGATGGGAGGAACCTGTCGCCTTACCAATCAATCCGCGAGCTACAAATCTCCACACAGTACCAGTGAGACACAGCCGCTTGGCAAGTGCTACACGGCCTCAGCTGCAGGAGATACTGAAACTTGCCAATTCATCAGCGATGGAAATAGTAATGATAGAAAAGACAAAAGTATGATACCTTACAGCAAAATGAAAGAGAATCAAGACTAGAAGGAAGAGAAGAATCAATGATAAGTCTGATTGACTGTTTTTTGTCTGTCGTTTTCCTTAGTGTGACATTACCTCATCTCTACCTTATCATTAACCTTTTTCTTTTCCTTCGTCTTGGTATTTTCTCGTGCCCGGGCCTTTATTGATGAGGGCAGTTTCTGTCTGTCCCTGTGTCAAAAAAAAAAGGAGCCTTGTGCCACACTTTGTCAAAAGCCTTGGAGATTTCAAGTGTGACGACAAAGGATTCCCCAGTGTCTCCAGAGAAGATGACCATACATGAGATAGACAGGACAGGAGGTCACCAGTGGATCTTGTATACATTCCTCTTGGAAACTACATTATAAAGTTACTATGTTTTAAATACTGTTAAAAATCATTCTTATTACAATTTAAAAACATTTAAGTGTTCAGAGTGTCACAAAGTTGGAAATGCTGTTATAGAGAAAATTCCATGGTATTCTAGTGTTAATGAGTAACTCTTCTCTTAATGAGAAGGCTTCAATGGAACGTTTTGACAAATTTGAAATCAAAGGGTTCATAACGTTTCTATAAATCCAGTGTCACTATTAATATTTTAAGGGGGTGAGATGTGGCAACCCTTTATCCCCATGGAGCAAGCTGTGAGGAGTGATTGAGGTATGTGTGGATCGTGGTGAATACGCATTCCTTGGCTCGGCCACCCCCCTTAACAAGGGGGGTTGAGGCATGTGTATATGTATGTTTTATATATACAATTGCCCCAACACCCATTGCAAGAGGGGTGGATCGCAAAATTCCCTCCTACTATCCTGCCTAAGTCACTCGCAAGTTGGTGGGCAAGATTCTTCTGCCATGTGACCCTACAACCGCAACTGGTTTACACCCACCGCTTCAGCAAATGGCAATCCTCCCCATATTGTTCATCACTCGTTCTTTTCATGCGTCCAAACTATCTCAATTCTCTCTGGTCTAATTTATCCAACAGCTTTCTTTCAACACCCGTTCTCTGCCTCACCTCATTTCTCACTATCCTCTCTTGAATTCAAAGTATCTGCTCCATATAATGCTGTTGACACAATCACACCTTCTGATATCCTTGTATTTGCACAAATTCCAAAATGCCTCTTTCGCATCACACTGTTCATCCCACTTAGACATTTACTCACTTCCATCACTCTATGACTTACCTCTGCAACCACTAGTCCATTCCCTACCACGTGCAACTCCAAATACTTCTAACTCAATTTTCTCAAGCTTCTCCCCATTCACTCTAACATTCAGTCTACCAACATTACCATTCCAGACATCAATATTAAAGATGTAATTTCTCATTAGAATAGTTACTTGTACTTGCAGGATATTTACAAGACGATCTTAAAGTCCAACACAAAATCAACCTTTGCATGCTTCTTGTAATATTTTTGTCATATTTCTAGAAGAAGAAGAATCAAGGTATACAAAACTGGCTTATGGAGTAGTTTTTCAGTATAAATTTAAATGAACAGTATTAAGCATATTACCTTATTACCATAAAAATACATAGTTAACAGTAATTTCCATACAGCTTTATTTATAAAAACTAAATGGGTTTACATGTTTTGCAAAAATGATAAGTACTTTTTCTTTAGGGTAATATTTATTTCATTATACTGTGCAACACATTCAGAAAATAAGTTTCATGTGAAAAGAGGAATACATAACATCAAAGGGCATATACCTTTCAGTCTTGCTACTTACAAACAGTATAGTCTAATAACAAAACAAAAAAGTATTTTTTGTAATTATTATTTTTTTTAAAGATCTCTCGAATGTAATACGCTGAAAGTCTTCAGTCTATGGCAGGATGAGAGAAGAGGCGGATATAGTCTAGGTATCCCGGATAATTAATTAATTAGTCATGTGAATACCTAAAAGCAGATGGAAGAGAGAGAGAGAGAGAGAGAGAGAGAGAGAGAGAGAGAGAGAGAGAGAGAGAGAGAGAGAGAGAGAGAGAGAGAGAGAGAGAGAGAGAGAGAGAGAGAGAGAGAGAGGCTTAGGTAACTCAGTGGATCAGAGCCTGTGTCCTCAACCCCCCTAAGTAGATCATATAAGATCTCACCATATGCACTCTGGGAGAAGTAACCTGACGTGACTTATGTCGCGTGGTACCCATAGGCAGATAGATAGTCTCTATGTGAGTAAACCATTAGATGTGTTGAGTAAAGAATGGAATAGAATCTTTAAATAGGGTTTTAATGTCAGATTTGTATTTCTCAAGTCGTCTGTAGCCATCGCTTTACAGGAATCGAAAGAGGGAAATACATACATACATATACCGTGGCTGTTTCCCCTTAAAAAGTGGGGGTAGCCGACATCAAAAAAGAAACAGTTTGGGGAGCAGTTATATAAAACAAAAATAACTGTCATAGAGAAGCAAATCTGACCAAAATTTACAATACGATCTCTTAAAAGAAAAAAAATAGGATTTGCAAGTTTTCTCAAATTTAAACCTCTAAAGGATACTGCTTCACCACTGACCTCACTCATCTTTATGTATAATCATCGAGACTGCTGAGGTGACAGTGACTACCAGTGTTACCTACGACCATTATATCTTAAAACATTTTCTAATTACATCCACTGTAATGCACAGTGGTTCCGTGAATTTTAATCTCCCTTAATGCATCTCGGTAATTAGAGAGGGTAATTATCTCCCGATGGATAATTAGTGAGTTTTGTCTTTCTCCCTCTTTTGCTTTTTCTTACCGGACCCGATTCGAAATAAGGATCTATTAGGATGGAAATCATTCATTCCTGCATTTTATTTTACTTATTTTACTAATAATAATAATAATAATAATAATAATAATAATAATAATAATAATAATAATAATAATAATAATAATAATAATAATAATAATAATAATAATAATTATAATAATTAATAATTAATAATAATAATGAGAAAGAAGAACAACAACAACAACAACAACAACAACAACAACAACAACAACAACAACAACAACAACAACAACGACAACGACAACAACAACAACAACAATAACAACTACTACTACTACTACTACTACTACTACTACTACTACTTCTACTACTACTACTACCTGAACTACAAGCACGTTTATAGGCTGTTGTATATTTGCATATAAGAACGTCCACTTCATAGCTTGCTGTTCCAGCCCAGAAAGGGCCATTTTCGGTCAAAAAATATCCATTAGTCACCCCCATACAATAGTACTCTGTATATCCCGTTTTCTTTCATAGCTTAGTTGTTCCGCTACAATATTTTCTATGATCAAAAAGAAAAAAAGGAAAATTGAAAAATAATAAAACACACACACACACACACACACACACACACACACACATATATATATATATATATATATATATATATATATATATATATATATATATATATATATATATATATATATATATATATATATATATATATATATATATATATATATATATATATATATATATATATATCAAATAAGCACATTACATATGTGAAAAGATGAATAATTATTCATATATATAT
Organism: Halocaridina rubra; assembly: GCA_037179515.1. Lineage (NCBI taxonomy): Eukaryota > Metazoa > Arthropoda > Malacostraca > Decapoda > Atyidae > Halocaridina > Halocaridina rubra. The sequence continues at coordinate 69,589 of JAXCGZ010007681.1, forward strand.
ATATATATATCTATATATATATATATATATATATATATATATATATATATATATATATATATATATATATATATATAATTTTGCGAGCCACTTCCTATACTAAAATCCGTATTCTACTCGTTGTCCTTTAACACATACATCTGTAGCTTGATACCCCGATTTTTATCGTTTTTATATTATAATTTATACAAATATTATATCCAAGTTCAATCTAGTAGTTTGGCCTCAAGAGGCAGTGCTCGTCAGAGGGAGCTTTCCTCCCAATCCTTCCTATCCTATCCCCCTCCTCTCTAGTGATGATACCCTGCATAGAACTAAGAGAGTTCACTTAAGCTTTCCTCCCAATCCTTCCTATCCTATTCCCCCCTCTCTAGTGATGACACCCTGCATAGAACTAAGAGAGTTCACTTAACGCCGTCACTTATTTCCCCTCCCCATCCAATCTCATCATTCCTGTCCCCATCCCAGAGGGATGGGGACAGGAATGATGAGATTGGATAGGGAGGGGAAATAAGTGACGGCGTTAAGTGAACTCTCTTAGTTCTATGCAGGGTGTCATCACTAGAGAGGGGGGAATAGGATAGGAAGGATTGGGAGGAAAGCTTAAGTGAACTCTCTTAGTTCTATGCAGGGTGTCATCACTAGAGAGGAGGGGAATAGGATAGGAAGGATTGGGAGGAAAGCTCCCTCTGACGAGCACTTCCCCTAGAGGCCAATCTACTAGATTGGACTTTGATATAATATTTGCATAAATTATAATATAAATACGATAAAAATCGGGGTATTAAGCCGCAGCCTTTGCCTCACAATTGTCTTTACCTCCCTAAAGAAAAATGGTCGTACCTCAATACAAGAAATATTTACAAGTGATTAAAAGTATGAGATGATGATTTAGAAGGTGTTGGTCGACGTTAGTATAGAGCAGCGTTTGTCAACCGGTGTGTCCAGGCGCACTGCTGCACCCTGAAGGGTAGTCAGGTGCACCCCAAGTTAATGAAAAAGTAATTTATGATTTTTTTTTATGTAAAAAAATCTGTATTAAAAAAACTATGGAGAGGCACGTGGCTCCCATGTCTGAGTCAAGTCTATGTCGTTTGATATTTTAAACAGGATGCTCATTTTCCATAATCTTTAAAAAAGGAATGGATAATTCTTTCCCTTTTCTCTTCCTCAAGGGATTTAAATTCTCACTCTCTCTCTCTCTCTCTCTCTCTCTCTCTCTCTCTCTCTCTCTCTCTCTCTCTCTCTCTCTCTCTCTCTCTCTCTCTCTCTCTCTCTCTCTCTCTCTCTCTCTCTCTCTCTCTCTCTCTCTCTCTCTCTATTATTGTTAGATTTGTCTAAAGCATTTGACAGTGTACACCATCAAATTCTAATGAGAAAACTTTCCAAAGTTCATGTTGACTCATTTTGGTTCGAAAATTATCTGAAAGATCGAATTCAATCAGTTCGAATGGGCTCGACTCTCTCTTCTTCTTTAGATATCAGTTTTGGCGTTCCTCAGGGTTCAATTTTGGGTCCTCTGCTTTTCCTAATATTTTTAATGATTTACCTCAATTTATAAGAGATTGCCTACTTGTCATGTATGCTGATGACACCCAGATTATGCTTACTGGTGACATTGATAGAATTCCTGAAATCTTAAAAAGGGCTGAAGATATATTAAACTGTGCCAAAAGTTATTTTAACAGTAATGGTCTTTTACTGAACGAAAATAAAACTAAATTCGTTATTTTTGGATCAAATCAATACCTGTCCCGCATTCCTGAGAACATCAGTATAAATTTCAACAATGTTTCACTCTTCCCATCTAATAAGGTTAAAAATCTAGGAGTTATTATGGACAGTACCATGACATTTAATTTTCATATCGATGAACTACATAAAAAAGTGAACGGGACCCTTATTTACTTGAACAGAGTCTATGAAAGATTCGAGCCTGATTGTAGGGTAATTGTAGTACAAACATTGATTTTAAGTATTCTCAACTACTGTCTAAGTGTTTGGGGTTCCACGACTAAGACCCAGATGTTACGAGTGAAAAGGCTCCAGAATTTTGCTGCAAGAGTTGCCATAGGGGGGGGTGCATAAATATGATCACGTGACTCCCCTCTTTGAGAGATTGGGTTGGCTAAGGATGGACATGAAGTTCATATATAATATCTGTCTTTTAGTTTTTAAAATAAATCATGGAATATTACCGGAATGGCTCTTCTCATTGCCAACAGTTAATCAAGTGCGTATCAATAACGTCAACACCAGATATCAGAATTCTTTTTACGTGCCCAGAACTTCCACTGATATTGGGGCAAGAGCCTTAAATGTAATGGGCCCGAGACTTTGGAACTCTTTACCCGCAAACTTAAGAAGCTGCCAAACATTACCCTCACTTAAATCTCATCTTTTAAATCACCTACTTAATAAGTGATTTTAGTCTCATTATTATCCTCCCATTGGGTAGACGAAGTGTACGTATGCATATTTTAATGTGTAAATTTTTTGATTTTGTGCTTTGCAAATTTCATTTGTTTTATTTTGACATTTTACATTGTAATTTGTAATTAGATTAATTATCATGTAATAGCCATTTTTGATGGAATAAAGTTTTTGACTTTGACTTTGACTCTCTCTCTCTCTCTCTCTCTCTCCTCTCTCTCTCTCTCTCTCTCTCTCTCTCTCTCTCTCTCTCTCTCTCTCTCTCTCTCTCTCTCTCTCTCACTCTCCTCTCTCTCTCTCTCTCTCTCTCTCTCTCTCTCTCTCTCACTCTCTCTCTCTCTCTCTCTCTCTCTCTCTCTCTCTCCTCTCTTCTCTCTCTCTCTCTCTCTCTCTCGTGAATGGTTGATGTAAAATCTTAGAACAACCCGTCCTAAAGCGTGTAAAAAATAGCTATAATGACATTTGAGTACAAGACAGCGAGAAACATCTAAAACTGACTATGTGCCCTGTGTTTGAATCTGATCAGGGGCAAAAATGTCATATATATATATATATATATATATATATATATATATATATATATATATATATATATATATATATATATATATATATATAATAAATATATATATATATATAAATATATATAATATATATATATATATATATATATATATATATATATATATATATATATATATATATATATATATATATATATATATATATATATATATATATATATATATATATATAATATATAATATATATATATATATATATATATATATATATATATATATATATATATATATATATATATATATATATATATATATATATATATATATATATATATATATATATATAATATATATATATATATATATATATATATATATATATATATATATATATATATATATATATATATATATATATATATATATATATATATATATATATATATATATATATATATATATATGAAGCCACGAGTGAGGTTGGGGAATCTTGTAATATGAACATAGTGGCATTCAGTTAGAATGCGTTCATTCCTAAGTATAGAAGATATAAGCTATAAGGTTGGATTCCTTTTAACCTTCTGTGTTGTAGTGGTAGCGCCTTGACTTAGTAATCATAAGTCCTAGGTTCGAGTCCCGGTCGGGGTAGAAAATGATTCATGTTTTCACATATGTAATGTGCTTGCTTGGTTATTGTATGACCCGAATGAGATTGTGAATTGAATTAAATGCTAAAATGAAGCCACGAGTGAGGTTGGGGAATCTGTAATATGAACACAGTGGCATTCAGATAGAATGCTTTCATCCCTAAGTATAGCAGATATAAGTTATAAGGTTGGATTCCTTTTATCCTTCTGTGGTGTAGTGGTAGCGCCTTGACTTAGTAATCATAAGTCCTAGGTTCGAGTCCCGGTCGGGGTAAAAAAAATGATTCATGTTTTCACATATGTAATGTGCTTATTTGTATATATATATATATATATATATATATATATATATATATATATATATATATATATATATATATATATATATATATATATATGTATATATATATATATATATATATATATATATATATATATATATATATATATATATATATATATATATATGCAAACACACACACACTGATAAGAAAACAATTATATAAATATGGATGTTAATTAAAAATAACATAGCAGGATGTACACTTTATTCATACGCTTTAAATATATATATATATATATATATATATATATATATATATATATATATATATATATATATATATATATATATATATATATATATAATATTGTTAAACTTGTGAAAATCTTTAACAAGAGCTACAGCTGCTAAATATTATTATATAACAAAGAGTTTTGACTACATCTAACCTGCTATCCTTTTGGAGACTCCTGATGCTATCCAGTATATGAATCATTCTTAGTAAAGTCTATCACACGCCACTTATCTGAATGAAAAAAAATAACATATTATATATATATATATATATATATATATATATATATATATATATATATATATATATATATATATATATATATATATATATATATAGTATGATTGTGGCACCAGAACAGGCAAAACAAAACTCTACTCTCATCGAGCCTGGGCACTAAGAAAACAAAAACTTGTCATATGTGAAGGGATAATAAGAAATGAAACGAATATCCAAGAATATTCGGTGTTTATGTAGGTATAGAAAGAGAACCGTAACTGAAGGAAAACTTAACACCGGACTATCCTGGACAGTCTTATTTAAGTCCACAAGACCCTTTAGCTGTAGTATCGCAACGGGAGGTTGATATATATATATATATATATATATATATATATATATATATATATATATATATATATATATATATATATATATATATATATATATATTAGGAAAAGCCCATTAAAGAAAACAACGAAAATATATTTGAAGTGCTTAATAATTTCGTGACCTTAACAGGCCAGCTTTTGTACTTTGAGAATGTGGCCAGTTAAGGTTACGAAATTAATAAGTACTTCAAATATATCTTCGTTGTTTTATTTTATGGGCTTTTCCTACCATTTTAAACTGTATGTTAACAAAGCAGTATTATTAATATATTAATATGTGTGTGTGTGTGTGTGTGTGTGTGTGTGTGTGTGTGTGTGTGTGTGTGTGTGTGTGTGTGTGTGTGTGTGTGTGTGTGTGTGAGTGATTATCTAATTATGATGACCTAATTGTGTTTACGGGAAATAGCCCAAAGCTCGTATCTTCCCGTTTCCCTGTGGATCTTGCCTTGCGTTAGCCATACTGGTGATCAGAGATAAGTGAGTTAAATTCAAGACATTTCAAGAAGTGAAAATTGAGCAAAGATTCGAATAATTTAGCAATAGCAGAGGTTAGGGCTTGAGGTCGGTAGTTGGAAGGAACAGAGCGGTCACCCTTCTTAGGAACAGGCTGAACTAGAACATGCTTCCTAGATGAAGGACAGATATTGATTGAGAGAATGAAGCAAAAGGACAGCAAAGTACGAGAACCAGTTCATATGCAAGCTCCTTAAGGAATCTTGCAGGGAAACCATCGGATCCGGATACTTGGTTCGTCTTTAAAGAGCGAAGAATCTTATAGACTTTGCATGAAGAAATAAGGGAGGGCTTAGAATTAGAAAGGGGTAAAGTACGAGGAACAAAAGCGCTGGAATTGATTACAGAAGACTTAGCAGAAAAAGGAGAGTGGCTTTGTGAGTGGGAGAGCACTCTAGAATTATATATATATATATATATATATATATATATATATATATATATATATATATATATATATAATATATATATATATATATATATATATATATATATATATATATATATATATGCCAAAACAAGTCCTTCGTAAGAAGGCAACCGTCCTACCCTTAGTAGAAAAGGGAGTTTGTGACGTAAAACCGAATCCATATATATATATATATATATATATATATATATATATATATATATATATATATATATATATATATATATATATATCATTGTGTGTGTTAGCAGTTTACCTGCGAAATATTAGAGCTCCTTATGTATTTAATATTTCTATCCGTCTAACTTTAATTCCGTGTAAATTCGTCAACAAGGAAACCATAGGTATCATTTTAAAGAAATATCTTTTTTTTTTTTTCATTTCCATTTTTTTGGGGGGTTGACAATGATGTAAATAGATCATTATTGTCAGGAATATAGTATGGAATTATAAATAAGGGAATTCATAATTACTAAGTACAGAATATGCAACATATGCGAAATTACGCAGGAAACCATTCATAAATTATATTTATGACATGGGGGTAATCAAGCTTACGCCAGTGTTTGAGAGGGGGAAATTCTTTTACGTGGGATATTTATGAAAGCTCGCATATGTTCGAAATGTAAAAGTAAGAGAGAGAGAGCAGATATTTGTACCGGTTTTTTTATTTTTCATTTTTTCATATGGATCTATATGTTGTATAGCTAGCTGTTGATTAAGATACTACGTTATATATTGAGTTTTTTCGCGTAGTATTTTACGTAATTCTAAACTGATATTTTGCCAAGTTCTGCATCCGAATGGTCAACTCCAACACTATAGTCTTGATGCATTCCTTTCCTTTGACTAATATAGGATGTTGTTATTAATGTTGTTGATGTTGCTGTTTGTCACTAATAATCCCCATTCGAATGGGGTGGGCACAGACATGTTGTAACTAGGTAATTAAGGCTGGATGAAAAGAATGGGGAAGTTGCCACATACGTGCATGTGATAGCTTCTGTCAAGTTCATTTAATGAGATTTGGTTTGAAGAATCCGTCGCTGAACAGAATCGTCATGGACGATTGCTACTAGTGCTGGCGTTGTTTAAGACTAGGTCACGATATCCGTAATTTATTATTTAACTACACATAGGAAACAGTTATATAAGGCAAGTAGTTTATTTTTGTCGGTAGAGGTATCTGTCTCATATATTAAGACCGATAGTGGTCTTATATTTGACAGTGCTCCAACCTACCTGTGTCCACCCCCATTCAAATAGAAATTAATAGCAACACATTAACCTTCAAGCAAAAACAACATTTGCCATAATGGATTTATAATTCTTGTCCTTGATTTTTTTTTTTATTTGTGAAGGACTATGCTACTATTAAAGAATAATTTATATCTGTAATATGAGTAGTATATGTGCTATATATTTGGTAATTTTTTTCTATATCCACGAAAAGTACACTATAAAAAGTACTGACTTATATTCCTGAGAAGAAGATATATTGTTTCTCTGCTCATAGAGAACCATAGCTCTGCAATACGGTATTGTACATATTATGAAATTGACAAATATATATAATTTAAAATAGAATTGACCATGCAGTTTCTCGTCGTCAGAATTTCTTAGAAATAGGGAGAAGACAGTGGTATGTGTGTATGTATGTATGTGAGTTTGATCAATGGTGGAGTATTTTTTGATGAAACACAGGCTATGTTTATAGCAGAAACAATTCTCCTGCTTCATTTCTGAGAAAAATAAAGAGATCGGGAAAACGGATGATATTTGTAAAAAGATTTTCTCCACTTTTGGAAAATATAGCACTGATCTGGTAGTTCTAGAATATCTGCAGAGTGGAGCTGAAATCTCTGGAGGCAGAGGGAGTCTTCGCAAATCTTATTGTGAAGCAGATACTGTCCAATTAGGAAAACTTATTCTCTTAGAAGGGGCAACATACACATGACACGACACGTGTTCACGTTCATGCACAAACACGCACACATATGAGTGCATAGACACACATCAGGAGACGGGAAGATACGAGCTTTGGGCTCTTTCCCATAAACACAATTAGGTAATCACATAGCTAAGCTTGAAAAAGTTCAAAGACATGCCATGAAACTGGTGCCAGAAATACGCAATCGCAGCTATGATGAGAGGCTGAGGGACTTTGACTTGCCATCACTCGAAGCTAGAAGATTGAGGGGGGATATGGTGACAGTCTTTAAATTCCTTCATGGTTATGATATAGTGGATGGGGATCGATATTTTGATATGGCTGGCTGTAGAACTAGAGGTCATAGTTTGAAGCTTGGTAAGAAAACTTCTTTGCAGGATGTAAGGAAATACTTTTTCAGTGTAAAAGTAGTTGATAATTGGAATTGGCTAAGCGAGGAGGTAGTTAATGCTATCTGAATCCATAGTTTCAAGGACAGGTATGATAAGTATCACTAAGTACAAAATGGAACCGATCAGGAGACGGGAAGATACGAGCTTTGGGCTCTTTCCCGCAAGCACAATTAGGTAAATACAATTTAGGTAAATATATATATATATAATATATATATATATATATATATATATATATATATATATATATATATATATATATATATATATATATATATATATATATATATATATATATATATATATATATATATATATATATATATATATATATATATATATATGTGTGTGTGTGTGTGTGTGTGTGTGCGTTTAGCTTCAGTTATTTTAGTATTGATATGTAACTTGAAATCATTTTTTATTTTGAGTGTCATTTTAGGTGATTTTACTTGGGAAGGTTTTATTGGGATTACATTTATTTACAATGTGTTCCGAATAGTGTTTCATTGCACAAAAAATGTATTAAGATAATCTCGGATTTATGTAATCGTGTTAGGTTAAAAATTCTCACCCCCCCCCCCATATACATTAGTCTATGCTAAAGTCCGTCTCTGTATTGTAGGTTTATGTTTGTATATTGCCATAATCCAATTATGGTACTTAGTGAAGCGATAGTGTATAGTATCAAGTTTAGAAAAGATTTAGTTTTTATGAATTACTGGTTCGGTTCCGGTTTTACGTCACGGACTCCCTTATCAACCAAGGGCTAGGACGGTTGCCTTCTTGCGAAGGACTTGTTTTGGCAGATGTAATCCTTACGCTGAGTGCATGCCTTTGCTAACCTCAGACCGTGGCGGGGCGCGAACCCTCGACCTGACGCCTCAGAGTCGGAGACGCTACCGACTGAGCCACGGCGACTACTTTTTATGAATTACTAATATTATTTATTATTTCTCTGAATATGCAAAATGTATGCATGATAAATGCATCGTTTTCTGTGTCACAGTGAGTCCCCATTCGAATAAGGGTGGAAACAGACATGGAACAGTGGGACTAAGGCCGCTTTCACACCAAAGTGGCACGTCGCACGTGGCATGCCACGTGCGACGTGCCACTTTGGTGTGAAAGCGGCCTAAGACAGGATGCCATTACCAAAGTTCCATGGTTGGATCAAATCCGGGTTAATCACGTCCCCACTCGCGAGTTCTACCGCTGAGCTGCCTCGGCGAGTAAAGATATTTTCATAATGACTGCTCTGTTTCATATTTTGAATATATTTCTTAAAAAAAAAAAAATTCTGGCTTACCATAATATTACATTATCCAATCTAAACACTTTTAATGCTTTTATTCAAACCTCAAACTGGAGAGGATTCTTTTTCTCTCTGTCCAATTGGTTAGTTGCTTCTTAAAACTTTTTTTTTTTTATGATTGTGACACCAGGACGGGCCAAAAAAAATTATAAAATAAAACATCCCTCATCAGGCCTGGGCACGAAGAATACATAAAGTAAAGAGAAACAGAGATGGAGAGTGTAATGAATTGTCAGATGTGAAGGGATAATAAAAGATGTGTGATGAATATCCAAGAATATTCAGTGTAGCTGTAGGCATAGAAAAAGAACCGTGACCGAAGGAGACTTAACCTTGAACTGTCCTGGACAGACCTGTTTAAGTTTAAAAAACCTTCATCTGTAGTATCGCAACGGGCGGATGGTGCTGGTGTTGGAGATCTTGAAGGGATCTGTCAGTAAATGCCAGTAGCATACATTTCATAAAATTTAGCTGTTTAGAGAACTTAAAAGAAGTGTGAGAATTTTCATATATATATATATATATATATATATATATATATATATATATATATATATATATATATATATATATATATATATATATATATATAAAACTTGAAGTAGCTTGGTCAATGGCACAGCCGCCCGTTGTGATACTACATCTGAAGGTCTTTTGTACTTGCATAGGTCTGTCCAGGACAGTTCGATGTTAATTCTTCTTTAGTAGGTTGGCCCACGGCAACAGCCGCCATTGTGATACTACAGCTGAAGGGTCTTTTGAACTAAATAGGACTGTCCAAGGGAGTTCTATGTTAAGTCTTCCTTCAGTTTGGGGTTCTTGTTTGTCTGCCTACATCAACACCTTATATGCTTGGATATTCGTTACACACCTCTTTTTATCCCTTCACTACTGATAAGTCACACCACTCCCCATCTCTGTTTCTCTTTACTTTATGATTTTTTGTGTCCCAGGCCCGATGAAGGCAGATTTTTTTAGTTATTCATTTTTTGCCCGTCCTGGTGTTACAGTTATATAAAAAAAGTTTCGGTTGCCCGAGTTCCCCTCACCAGTCACATGGTCCGAGTGATCTCCAGGTAATGGTTGAATGATCAGGTAGACCTATAGGAAATCACTGGCCCCCCAATGAATTGCCCAGTTCAATGGTAACGATTTGAGCTGGTGTCGCATCTCGACATATAACAGTTTATTGTAGTAACAATGTGTAGGTTTGACTGGTGTTTAACACCCCCCCCATGCCACGCAGAAAACAAATGTACTTATGAGTCCTCGAAGATATTACAATTGATGACTGATTTGGAGAAATTGACGTTACACTTATTTATTGAGCATTTTGTGAAAGCAGTAAATTCGGTATTAACTGAAGTAATTAGAATTGAAAAGTAAGTTTTTTCTTATTTGGGAAAAGAATATTTAAGGTATTACACTGAAGTAGTATTAGAGAAATGTATATATATATATATATATATATATATATATATATATATATATATATATATATATATAGAGAGAGAGAGAGAGAGAGAGAGAGAGAGAGAGAGAGAGAGAGAGAGAGAGAGAGAGAGAGAGAGAGAGAGAGAGAGAGAGAGATACTGGAACGCTTTCCGTTTTTTGTAGGGTCTAGAATAGGTCTGCTTTTGCATTTTTTTAAATTCTCGAACATTATCAAATTTAGAACAGTTATGCTCTCTCTCTCTCTCTCTCTCTCTCTCTATATATATATATATATATATATATATATATATATATATATATATATATATATATATATTATATATATATTATTTATTTTATTTAAGATATCCATGCTTCTAATGTTGCCCTTTGGGGGAATACGTTTGAACAATTGTCTTACGTGAGGTATTTATTCTTTAATCAACATGTCATTTGCATTATAATCATTATGCAAGTATCGGCCTAGTACGGCACCTTCCCACCATTAGGATTAGGCATGTAATGATGTACTCATATGCTTAGAAGCTGGTAACCTCTTGTATCTTGTCCCTGAGCTGCTGCTCTTTCTTCTTCTCGGTGTTTTCTTGGTGCTCTGGGAATAGTTGCATAACCTCAATTACGTAATAAAAACAAAGGAAAAACAAAACAACTTTGCTACTTCAGCAAAAAAAAAAAGACACATGAGCTTTGAAATCCTCGTGTTACATAACATTCCAATACTTGTTGAAAACATAAATATCTAAAGTTTCTCTGGCTGCGACGAAATATTGGAATCCACAAGGAAAGTAAAGTATGTGTTTGTGTTTGGCGTGGAATATACATTAGAGCAATGTGGAAAGGAAAAGTTTGTATTGGAAGGGGACTCAGACTTATATAAACACCTTCTGTGATGAAATTAAATATATGTTAGCAAGGTTCTATTTTGCTAAGATATGTAGAAGAACCTCTGGAAGAAAGGTAGTGTGATTGAAGAACCCGAAAGAAAAGTAACTACATTTATTCCAATAGGTACTCTCTCTCTCTCTCTCTCTCTCTCTCTCTCTCTCTCTCTCTCTCTCTCTCTCTCTCTCTCTCTCTCTCTCTCTCTCAAACGCGTCATAATATCACCATTATGGCATTATTTACTATTTTACTTATCTTATATCTAAATTAAAATATGAGTTTTCCTCTTATGTTGGTGAGCTGTCGCATCATTATACATAGAAAGGCTTGATGCGTGTCAAGACTTCTATTTGTAAATCTTCTATAGGTTTAAAGTGACTATAGAAATTATCGATATTTTACTTTAAATCTTTCTCTTTTCTAGATATTGGATATCTGTTTTTCTTTATCTATTTCAATATCTCAGATATTTTTCTTCTTGATACTTGTCTAGATATTACATATATCTGCTTTTTAGATAAGATTCTGTTGGGTACACCATTAACACTAGATTGATGCTAGTGTTAGTGATGATGAATATATTCATTATTTTTTGTGATGCACTTCATATCTGTCCTTTAATTCAATTTACCTATTACTATAGTCGCCCAACTTTTACTTTTATTTGTCTGTGAGCATTGTGAAAATGTATATGATATAGCACTTTTAATTAAATGCTGAAACATTTGCCCATTGCCCTTTATTGCGTTCGCATGTATTAAGTTCCCATTCTCGTATTATATCGACTTTTTTTTACATATGTAACCCTTTGAAATTTCAAATACAAAAACCACAGACGCATTCAAGAACTCTGAAGGATAATCATCGATAATTAATTTTTCACTTACCACTCAATATCTTAAAACTTTAAAGTACTACAAAATCAGACAAAAGCCACAGAATCATAATAATCATTGACGATTAATTAGTCTTCTCAATATATATATATATATATATATATATATATATATATATATATATATATATATATATATATATATATATATATATATATATATATATATATAACAGACAAAGCTAGCCCATGCATGATTACAAGCTTCAAATATACTCTGAAGCTCGCCAGATCAACCTTCACCCTTTCAGGGAACACCACAACTTTAACATAATTTCCCTAAATAAGAAATCCTGCAGAGTATTGTGAGTATAAAACTTATATTTGTTGTATGACGAGACTGTCCAAAATATTAAAGGAAAAAATTGAGAACATTTTCGTGAGGGGAAAGAGAAGAAGCTGTCCTGTTCTGCCTTGAAGGAAATTTAGAAGAGTTGCCAGAGGTGAAGCCATCACATCACATATATTGTTAAAATCAGTATCCTTCCCATTTATATTAACTTGTTAGTTAGTTTGATACACGAAATAATTGAATAATTAAATAAATGCCAAAAATACACCTGTCAACAGTACTGAGTTAAGTTGCCAAGTTGCACAGCTGTCTTATTTTCTTCAATTTTTATCTTTTCTTTTAGCTTTCTCTTTTACTATTTTTTATTTTGTATATATATTGAGTTAAATGTAAAGTCTGATCCTGTGATAACATATCTTGGTTAGCAAGTGAGTTTATCAGTTAAAGAAGAATATATAGCAGAAGCAGGTGGGTGTCTCCTCAGATACAAATACGAATTTTCCTGCAAGTTGACTTTTGCTTTTGTTTTTGTTAGCATTTTTTTTTTCTTTTTATCCTCAAATTACCATAGTCAATTTTTTAAGTTAAGATGTGTATTACCAGAAAAGAGATAAATCGAGTCACTAAATAGCACTCATATGAAGATATAAAAATTCTGTGTGAAGCTTAAATAAAAGTTTTTCTCTTTTTTTCTCTTTCTCTTCTTCTCTCTATATTCTGTGAGAGGGGAAACATAAGAATGAGACCATCTCTGACCCAAATCTCTCCCACCCATGGGTCGGGAGGAGGGGTAGCTATTAGGAGACTAAAACAGAAAATCAAGGATTTGGAGGCAATGGTTATAAGCCTTGATGATAAAATTCGGAATATGGATAGAGAAATGAAAGAGAATGAAACACTCAGAGAGGAAATAAGACTTTTGGAGGAAGCAAATAAAGCACAAGAGCAGGAGAGAAAGGAACTAGAAAAACGAATAAAGAAGCTGGAAGGGGAAAAGAGTGCACTAGAAACCAGAATTTCTAAACAAGAACATAAAAACAAACAGCTGAATGACAACCTAAGTGAATTAGATGTTAGTTCACTGCTCTCTTCTGAGAGAGACGAGATTGCATCTTGAAATGTCCAAATTAAGGAAAACATTGAACAGTTTAGAAAAGAGTTCCAGGAGCTGAATATGGAACATGATGCCATGAAAACTTCCTTTGCTGATGCACTAAAGGGGAATGTGGCAGTAAATGAGGCTGTAAAGGTGGTGACACTGGAAAACATTCAAACAGTTGACTATAAAGAAACAGTAATCGAAAAAATGAAAGACGTTGTGATGGAAAGGGCAAATCCACTGATTAAACAGGCACTTGATATAGAGAAGACAGTGTTAATCTCAGGCATAAGCATATTCCATGAGCCAACATGGCAGGGGAGACTTGAAGAAAATAAAGCTAGGGTTGTAGACCTGATAAGAAAGCTTGGAGTAGTTTCTGGTCCTGAGGATATTGTAAACATTCACCAACTAGGCAACTATTCGAGGGCAGGAAAGCCGAGACCAACAAAAGTAACCTTTGAGTGAGGGGAAACATATATTGTTGAGAAAAAAAGTCTAAAAGAACTTCAAGAATTGAAAGAAGTGTTCATTAGACGATACAGAACACAGGAAGAGATGAGAAAGATAAAAAAAAATTGTTGCAAGAGGCAAGAAGGTTAAATGAGGAAAGAAATGAAGAAGAGAAGAAAAATTTTCATATCAGAGTTCTTCCAGACAAAGGGGAAATAAAGAAGATAATGACAGAAGATCAGGGGATGGGGCCTCATTAAGATTGTTATACACAAATGCTGATGGATTAGCTGGTAAGGCAGTAGAATTAAAAGATAGGATTCAAAACTGTAAGGCAGATATAGTAGCAATTACAGAGACTAAGTTGAGTGAGGACATAAACAGTGTCACAGTTTTTCCTAAGGGTTTCAGAATATTAAGGGTTGAAAGATCTGAGAGGACTGGTGGAGGGATAGCACTGCTCATAAGTGAAAGGATTCAAGTTGAAGAAATAAACTTGGCTATAGAAAGTGAGTTCAAGGAATTTCTTGTTGCTCGCATAAATACTGGGTCAGAGAGCAATATAATAACTGTTGTATAATCCACCAAGGAACCAGAATAGGCTAGAAGTTTATGAGGAAAGTCATATAGGTACTATTGAAGTCATAAACTCAGTTGTTAACATGGCACTGGAGAGAAAATGTAGGATTTTGATTATGGGAGACTTTAATCATAAAGAGATAGATTGGATAAATCTTGACCCACACAGTGGTGAGGACTCATTCGGGGCAAAATTCCCAGATTGTGTACAAGGGAATTTCCTACACCAACATGTAATGGAACCAACGAATGCCAGGGGTGGGGATGAGCCATCACTACTTGATCTAGTATTCACAGATAATGTGTTGGATATTGAAAAACTTGAGTATGAAGCACCAATTGGAAAGAGTGACCACTGTGTGTTGTTGATGGAGTATATCATTGAAGATATTCTGCCTGAGAGTAGAGGCACTGAGGACATGAGGAGGAACTATCCAAAAGGAAATTACATCAAAATGAATGAGCTTTTTGCAGTTATTGACTGGAGAACCTTATTTTACAACAAATCTGTACAAGAAATGTATGACATCTTTTGTGAGAAATATGGGAAGATTGTAGATTGCTGCATACCTTCCACCAAAGTAGGTGTAATTCATGCCAGAGAGAAATGGTTCGATAATGAGTGTAAAAGAGCTAAGGAGTGGAGAGACAAATGCTGGAAAAGGTATAGGAGGAGAAAAAACATAAATGCCTGGCAAACCTACAAAAGAGCAAGAAATGACTACCTAAGTAAAAGAAAGACAAAGAGAGAATATGAGAGGGACATCACCAGGAAGGCTAAAGAAAATCCAAAGCTCTTCCACAGCTTTATCAGAAGAAAACTTAAGGTAAAAGAACAGGCTTTGAGGCTTAAGAGAGAGGATAGAAGCATCACTGAGGTAGATGAAGAGATCTGCAAAGAATTGAACAAGGAGTTTCAGTCAGTATTTACAGTAGAAAATACCCCACCCCCACAGATTGTAGAGATAGAAGTTCAAGGGCCGGTATTAGAGAACATCAACCTTATAGCCACAGAGGTCTGCAAAGTGCTGATGGAGTTAGATGTTCATAAAGCTACAGGTCCTGGTGACATATCCCCTCATGTACTTAAAAAATGCACAAACTCAGTATCATTGGCACTAAGTATCATATTTAAAAAGTTACTTGAGTCAGGGGAGATTCCAAGATGCTGGAAACAAGCAAACGTGATACCTATCTTCAAAAAGGAAGGAGGGATACGACTCTGAACTATAGACCAGTTTCCTTGACCAGCATAGTTTGCAAAGTTATGGAGAAACTACTAAGGAAACATATCTCTCTTCACTTGGAATCCTTCTACTTTTGTCAGTGAGGCAACATGGGTTCAGAGAAGGTAGATCAACAGTAACAAACTTATTAGAATTTTATGATGAGGTAAGCCGAATCTTACAGGAAAGAGAGGGCTGGGCAGATTGCACATTCCTAGACTTCCAGAAAGCGTTTGACACTGTTCCACATGGGAGACTTATTAGGAAGCTGCAAGCAATGGCTAGAATAGGTGGAAATGTTTTGGAATGGATAAAAACTTACTTAGAAGGAAGGGAACAGAGGGTTAGAGTAAGACACTCAGTGTCTGAATGGAGAAGAGTTAGTAGTGGAGTTCCACAGGGTTCAGTTTTAGGGCCACTTTTGTTCCTTGTATATGTAAATGATCTACCAGAGTCTGTAAATTCATTCATGAATATGTTTGCAGATGATGCAAAGATTGTGAAAAAAAGTAGGAAACGAGAACAATGGTAGAGAACTTCAGGAAGATTTAAATAGTCTGCATGAGTGGTCAGAAAAGTGGCTAATGAAATTCAATATTTCAAAATGTAAGGTAATGAGAATGGGTACAAGTGCAAGAAGGCCCAAGCATGACTACTCGGTGGCTGGAGTACAACTTCTAGAGACAGAAAATGAGAGAGATCTAGGAGTAAACAAACTAGCAGATTTGTCTCCAGAAATACATATAAATGGGATAGTAAGGGCAGCATATGCATTCTTATCAAATGTAAGGGTAGCCTTTAGGCACATGGACAAGGAAATGTTCAGAAATATTTATGTAGCCTATGTGAGGCCAAAACTCGAATATGCAGCCCCCTTTTTGAATCCGCACTTGAAAAAGCACATAGCTAAGCTTGAAAAAGTTCAGAGATATGCCACGAAACTGGTGCCAGAAATACGTAATCTCAGTTATGATGAGAGGCTGAGGGAATTAGACTTACCATCACTCGAAGCTAGAAGATTGAGGGGGGGATATGGTGACAGTCTTTAAATTCCTTCATGGTTATGATAGAGTGGATAGGGATCGATATTTTGATATGGCAGGCTCTAGAACTAGAGGTCATAGTTTGAAGCTTCGTAAGAAAACTTCTTTGCAGGATGTAAGGAAATACTTTTTCAGTGTAAGAGTAGTTGATAATTGGAATTCGCTAAGCGAGGAGGTAGTTAATTCTATCTCAATCAATAGTTTTAAGGAAAAGTATGATAAGTATCACTGAGTACAAAATGGAAGCGATCAGGAGACGGGAAGATACGAGCTTTGGGCTCTTTCCTGTAAACGCAATTAGGTAATCACAAACCTCAGGTAATCTACTAACAACTCAGACTAGGATTCAAGGCATTCAAAAGTAAGATCACTTTTTACCTAGCTCGCCACATATGTTAGAAACATATAATAAATAGTAGATATGAACAAACAGCATAAAGTATCATAAGAAATATCGTACTAGAACCTAGAAATAACAGTTATTGGAATATGCAAAGCAAAATTATATTCTCATTTTCATTTTATCCTTAATAAATTTTTATTTCGAGGATAATATTCATACTTGATCGTACTTTTTATGCGTCAAAAGGAACATTG
>JAXCGZ010007681.1:92500-95000 GCA_037179515.1 Halocaridina rubra
ACTGTATATATATATATATATATATATATATATATATATATATATATATATATATATATATATATATATATATATATATATATATATATATACACACACACACCCGATTCAGCTTTACGTCACGGACTCCCTTTTTCTATTAAGGGCTAGAACGGTGTCTTCTTTCGAAGAATTTTGGCTATGTCAGTGTGTCCGTTACCTTGAATGATTGCCCTTTCTAAACTCAGACCGTTGCGGGTATCGAACCGATGTTCTGAAGAGAAAGTCGCGTGAACTACCACCCAGCTACGGTGGCCACCCACACATACGCACACATACTTATTATATATATATATATATATATATATATATATATATATATATATATATATGTGTGTGTGTGTATATATATATATATATATATATATATATATATATATATATATATATATATATATATATATATATATATATATATATATATATATATATATATATATATATATATATATATATATATATATGTGTGTGTGTGTGTGTGTGTGTGTGTGTGTGTGTGTGTGTGTGTGTGTTTGTATATATATATATATATATATATATATATATATATATATATATATATATATATATATATATATATATATATATATATATATATATATGTATGTATGTATGTATGTACTAGGAATACTCGAAATGGTTATGGATTATGGGCGTACTAAAGGAAGTTTGCAAAAATTGCTGAAACAATTGGGTCTTCAGTCTTTATTAAAGCAATAAATGTGGGAATTTACATTGCATATGACTATTCATAATGTACACACTGAAATGTAAATGATAATCACTTAGATTTTAAAGATTTGTTTTGCCCTTTTACTTGGTGGCTTGATATAAGTAAAAAAAAAATACATTTCTGTTTAAAATTCTTCAGTTAGTTTTATTTGATCATTATGATACTAGCTATAATCAGTATATACTGTATGTCTCAGTGTCATCTAAGTAGTATCGAAAGAAGCAAACCCTTTGCGTCCATTCCTTAGAATAACCCTTTAATGCGAAGCAACTTTTTAAATTCTTTTATAATACCTATTGGAAGTTGCCAAAGGACTCAGCAGACTTTCTTTGTAATATTCATCGACTCTTGCATTCCTTATTTGGTGATACTAATTTTTTTTTTTTCAAATTTGCCTCATTTGAATTAAATGATATAGTATGAAAGACTCAATTATTACTTTATTTAAATCTTTTCTTTAGTGTTTGTGGTCTGTGTATTTTATCGTCAGTGCTATTATTTATTGTTTTCTCATTTGATTGTTAACAATACACATACATACATGCATATGCATGACCTCATTCCCCCTTGTAAGGGGGGGCCGAGCCATGACACACGCATGCACCACAATCCACACATACCTCAACCACTCTTCTTTGCTCCAATACACAAGCATGGATGATATGTGTAGCATAAGCAGTATGGACAGAATTTTTTCTTTTCCAACCTCTTGAAGAAAACTTTGGGATGAAAAATGGTGGTGGCTTCTACCAAGTTAGAAGGCTTAGCGAATTCACCCATATATGTGTTGGGTTATTAGCGAAACAGTATCATCAAGTGTATGGTAATCAATATAACTTGAATTGCCTGTCAAGCACCTTTCATATAAAAGTAAATTCTTTAAAGCCCAAAAAAGTTATATTGAAAAATAAAAATGAAATCATTGTTGTACAATATACAGTTGCTTCGAATTTGCTTACTTCAGGGACTGGGAGAAAATTATTTGTTCGGAAATATTAGAAGCCTGGTGTAGGAATTTCAGATTACTGATGTTTCATTTTAAACCCCTGTAACTTAATATCGCGACCAAAGTACAGAGAGGTAGGATTAAATCGATGACAAATTACCCCTGAGGTGGCTATGCATAGGTTAGGGGTGGCAAGAAATCAGTTGCAGATTGTGTAAAAAGGTAACGCACCTTGGGGAAGCAAAATTCCAGAATGTAACTGCACAGGGGGAAAGAGTGCATATTACTTTCGATTATGAAATACAGATTTAGTGACAAAAATTGGGGATATCGTTTTTGACTAACATAATTTTAGTAAAATGTAAAGAGATAAAGTTCATATGACTGAGATAGAGATTTTTATCTCAAACATATTCTGAATCGGCAGCAATATTTCTTAAATGTAGATTTTTACCTAAGATGGAAGAGGCAAGTCGTGCCACCAGTCATGCTTCTATAAGTACTCAAAAAGAAGTACTTTTATGGAAAACTAAATTTTTAATGACACACACACAGACACACACACACACACACACCACACACACACACACACACACACACACACACACACACACACACACACACACACACACACACACACACACACACACACACACACACACACACACACACACACACACACACACACACATATATATATATATATATATATATATATATATATATATATATATATATATATATATATATATATATATATATATAAACACTTTGCAACTTCT
>JAXCGZ010007681.1:100000-105000 GCA_037179515.1 Halocaridina rubra
TTGATTTTACAAGGTGGTTTAGGCTTTTCTTCATCATTACAAGGTCCACCCGGGTGTTGTATGTATATGTATACTTAATCTAAAATAAAAAAAAATATATTATTGATTTTACTTCCCTGTACCATTATAAGCCTCTATTTTCTCAAGTGGAAAATAACTCTCTCCAAATCCATATTGCAACACAGTTCTTTTCTGAAGATATTTACATAAGGTCCTGTACTCTAACAGCACAAACACTCCACCTTAATGTGTATTCCAGACCACACACACACTTTTCCCTTGAGTTTCCAAATACTCATCCAGTCCCGGAAAGCTTGACAGAGATTTATAGGATCTGTTTATGTAAAGGCCTATTACCCAGACAGGAAGAATTCCAAAAATAAATTCTCTTTGGAAATCAGTTTCGAACTGTATTTTTCTATTTACTTTGACATTTCTATTATACTGAATAAATATAAAACTGTATTGTAATAATATAAAGTTAAATAACATTGCATCATTATATTGTATTTCGAATTTGTGTGTATTCTTATGTTTATTAAGGTAAATGGCCTTTAGAGTATAGATGCTGTTACCTTGTACATAATATTTTTCCACTCGTCGTGCCTCTGAGCATGTCATAAAAATCATGTTTATTCCGTTCCTTTTTGTATTCAAGCTTTCAAAGTTTCCAATTCTTTTTTACCCCCTTATGTTGCCACTTGTTATCAGTATAAGAATATTAATATTGGGAGTACTTAGGTGATATCTGTAGACAAGAAGAATCTTGGAAGATTCTGTGTGATGCCCATCCAAGGTGAATTTCCATATTTGGATCATCTGAAATTGAAAACAGGATGAGAAAAGGGGAAAACTAAAATAATCCTTAAAGACGGATGTTGTGTGCTCAATCAGGTCTCAGATGTGGTAATAGACCAACAGCATTTGTTATCATCACGTTTTTATAAATGATATTATATTCCCTCCAATCCAACCTTTTATGCCGGTCTATAAAGCTTCTGTAGTGAGTGTAACAACATTCGCAGCAATTGTGATATGTGGTTTTACTAAAGATATAGCATTTGAGTGTAACAACATTCGTGATATATTAACAATGGTAACTGCATTTACGGTGTGTTATTAGTCATTTCTAGCACGTATGCAGACTGATAAAAAGTATGTTTAGTATATTTCCTTTAAGCAAAGAATATTTACTTGGACTTGTTTTCATAACAAAAATGGAACAGTCATTGTTAAAATTGAAAAATACTAGATTTGAAATGGCAACATCAATCTCTTTTCCGGATCCCCTTTAGGATATTGGCACCCTTGCCTTTGTCAACTATGAATGGTCAGTGAGTGCCGCTTTTGATATCTGGGAACAATGGTGGATCAGAATCTTAATATTTACTTACTCTGCTCATCCCAGAAACTTTCGTTTTGTCATAGTTACTTTTGGAAATCTCTTCCACTTGGAGCTTAACTTTTTCATTTGTGATTTTCATCATCATGGGAAAAAGTTCCTGTTTTTGCTTATACTATATTCCAACTGATTCCAAAACCAATTTGCTCTCCATGCGTGCCTCATATCACGTATGGAGACAGGATAGTTCCCTTTCCACCTGTGCTGTAACTCAAAGACACGAAGCTGTCATTTCCATAAGTGAGCTCTCTCTCTCTCTCTCTCTCTCTCTCTCTCTCTCTCTCTCTCTCTCTCTCTCTCTCTCTCTCTCTCTCTCTCTCTCTCTCTCTCTCTCTCTCTCTCTCACACACACACACACACACACACACACACACACACACACACACACACACACACACACACACACACACACACACACACACACACACACACACACACACACACACACACTAGAAACACCATCATATGTAAGAAAAGAATCGCTTGTATGAAAGTGGCCAAAACTTACTTGTCACTTACTTTGAACAAAGGAAATAAGTGAATACACAAGCAAAGAAATGTAAACGATTTAGCAAAGGTTCATATCAATAGAACGTAATATTGGAGAAACTG
This sequence comes from Halocaridina rubra, assembly GCA_037179515.1. Lineage (NCBI taxonomy): Eukaryota > Metazoa > Arthropoda > Malacostraca > Decapoda > Atyidae > Halocaridina > Halocaridina rubra. The sequence continues at coordinate 102,015 of JAXCGZ010007681.1, forward strand.
AGAACGAGAGCTAAAAGAATCTCAATATCTAAATATTTTGCAGTGTCGCTTTCCCTAAATATCAGTTTTCTACTTTTAAAATAATAATAAAAAAAAACAGTTGTTATAAAGAATATTTTTTATTTTTATTTCTGTTTTGTATATCATCAAACGGATAGTTATGCTTTATTGCACATGACATGACTTTGCTGTTAAAAAAAGATAAACAACATTAACCTATATAAAAAATAATACATTAAATAATGAAAATAAGTAAAGATAGAAGGAATATGTGTTAAAGATAAATAAAAGATATGAGGTGATGGTGACAGAATTGCCTATAGAGGGGCGAGACATATGTTGGGAAGAATTCCAAACTCTAGCTATGGAAGAAGAGAAACTGGGCCCATTCCGGACGTCCTAGAATTACCTAAAGGAGCGAGGCAAGGTTGCGATGCTGTAACCTGATGGGTCTCTCATGGTCTAGATAGATTTATAGAAATATCATCTTGCTACTGTCTAAAATCTTGCCCTTTGAATGCAGAAAGCGAGGATGTTTGACAACGCAAAATAAGAGTTTCATGGTCATTTACTAGAGCTACATAGAGAAATTATTATGAGGATCATTTGAAGAGGACCTGGGTCATTATTCAGTACAAACCTCGAATTAAGGATGTACAAGAGCTCTAAAGCCGAAGGAATGGACTAGAATTTAGAACATTTCTCCAAAACAAGAACTTACAAAATTTCTTCAGAATCAAAAACACTGAAGAAAATTCGGATCAAAATTTTGGATAGTGCTTACAAAAACTTTGTTATAACCAAGAACTCAAGAGGAAGTGGACCAGAAGTTAGAATAATACTGCAAATAACGATGTGAAAATCCCTTTCTAAAACCGAACCCATCCAATTACTAGATTCTGGACCAAAATTTTAAACAGTGCTTCAAACAAGGACGTGCACATACACCCTCTTCCTTATTGATGCTTTGTAGTCTCTCTCTCTCTCTCTCTCTCTCTCTCTCTCTCTCTCTCTCTCTCTCTCTCTCTCTCTCTCTCTCCTCTCTCTCTCTCTCCTCTCTCTCTCTCTCTCTCTCTCTCTCTCTCTCTCTCTCTCTCTCTCTCTCTCTCTCTCTCTCTCTCTCTCTCTCTCTCCTCTCTCTCTCTCTCATCCAGTTGTGTTTCCCCTTGTTTTGCCCCAAGTCTAAGCAAGTACTGATAGAAAGAAATCAACAGAAGTCTCACACAGTTTTCGTAAACCTCCAAGTTATAGCAACTCGTATTTTAAGTTTTGCTCAGGGCGAGGAGGGTAAGAAAACATGCCCTATTTCTTGACGAATTTTACCTGTGTCAACATTATAAAGTTTCTGTTATTCTTTGACTGAAAAACGATACTAAAATATTTATTCTTTGACCCATTAGCCATCTTATTTTGCAACTTAGCACGGTATACGGTGTTTTTCAAACACGGTGTTATGCTCTATTACAGGATGGTTATTTTAAATTTTTTATGAGTGTGACACGGTGACAAGCAAGAAATAAAATTGCCTTCATCGGGCCCAGGCACCAATAAAACATTGAAACCAAGAAAACATAGCAGCTTAAGGACAAGGCAGAATAAGAGACTGATCAACAATAAGAAAAGGACAGACTGAAAAATAGTCGAAGTAAGGAAGACATAGAAATAGGGGGGGGGGGAATAGCCCTGAGGCGGAAAATGGTTTTTAGTGTTTTTCAATTGAAAAGAATCTAATCTTTGTTGTACAAAATCTTATATTGAGTAATGTGTGGAGAATATTCTGAGACTAAGGCCCGATTTCTTAAACAGTGTAAACCTAGGATACCATATTGTTAGTTAGCTAGACACACAAATGGATTTCATAAACGCATCTGACGCGGTTCTGTGTATGGCTAGGATCCCGTAAGGGATCTTAGCCATACACAGAAGCGCGTCAGATGCGTTTATGAAATCCATTTATGTGTGTCTAGCTAACTAACAATATGGTATCCTAGGTTTACACTGTTTAAGAAATACGGGATCCTAGCCATACACAGAACCGCGTCAGATGCGTTTATGAAATCCATTTGTGTGTGTCTAGCTAACTAACAATATGGTATCCTAGGTTTACACTGTTTAAGAAATTCGGGCCAAAATGGGAGAAGGAAATTATGTTTGTGGACGATATTCAGACTCAAGTGAACACAACAGCAATGCCTTGTTCGCCTTGTAAACTTCACTCATATACCTTTGTCGTATGAATATAATTATAACTTTATCTCTTGGAATATCTCCATGTTACGTCATTATATGACTCCATATTGCGTCATTATATATCTACATATTGCGTCATTATATTGACATTGTACGTTACAATGAACATTGGGATATTCTTGTTATTTTTTTAATACGATTAGAATATCTGTAGGTGAAAATTATGAGGAAAAACCTTAATTATTTTTCCTCTGATTTGCAGTCTAGCATTTTTGTAGAATTTGTATTTATCATCGGTATTTTTTCATATTTAGTGATTCAAGTACACTTTTGGAAACTGTAAAGAAGGTTGAAATATATATATATATATATATATATATATATATATATATATATATATATATATATATATATATATATATAGGTAGTCACCGTGGCTCAAACGGTAGCGTCCGCAACTCTGAAGCGTCAGATCGAGGGTTCGCGCCCCTTCACGGTCTGAGGTTAGCAAGGGCATGTACTCAGGGTAACGATTACATCTGCCAAAACAAGTCCTTCGCAAGAAGGCAACCGTCCTAGCCCTTGGTTGAAAAGGGAGTCCGTGACGTAAAACCGGAACGAACATATATATATATATATATATATATATATATATATAATATATATATATATATATATATATAAATATATATAAGTACAAACTGTTAGCATACAGCACTAAATAGTGAGGAAGCCCATCAGTGAAACAAAACTTATAAAACAATGCTATATTTCGGATCCTAACTGGATCCCTTCT
>JAXCGZ010007681.1:110000-132785 GCA_037179515.1 Halocaridina rubra
ATCGCTAAAAGTTGATTGATGTAATAGTTTACTTTGTTGTCCTGTTTTTCATGTGAAGAATATAAGAATTTGTTAATTATTGAGGGAGGGGGAGCTAAAATACGTCTTCCGTGTTCCCCTGCGTGTCGTAAAAGTTGACTAAATGGGCGAAGTGTGGGGACTGGGAATCCCCTCCTCTGTATTTTTCTTCCCAAAGAGTCAGAGCATATTTCCTTGACTCAGCCACTTTCCTTATATGGGGAAAAATGGCTCATGTATATAGGTAATAATTGAAAATTTTATTTATTGATAGTTTTCATTGTATAAAGTTATGAAAACTTGAAATCTTCAAATTTGAAGCGAATAGTCTTAAAATACATATTGCGTAATCATTATACAGAAATAACATGAATGGTTCGTGTTTAAAGATAAAATTTCAATAAATGTTAAAATGTCAGTTCATAATCATGATATTTAAAAGAAAATTTGATAAAAGACATATTACGCTATTGTTATACACAAATAACATGAATGTTCTGTTTAAACATAAATTTCAATAACTGTTAAAATACCATTTCATAATCATGAAAGTTAAAAGAAATTTTGCTAAAAGACATATTACGCCATCTCTATCATTGTTAATGTATGATTTTTTGTATCGCCTAAAATTTGCCTGGTAATTCTACAGGGTGTCCATAAAGTCTGGGTACATAGGAAATTTCACTATGCAGAGCTATTCAATCGAGTTCACCTGAATTTTGTAAAGCGCATCAAATTATGCGTTGAAAATTATGGAAATCATATTGAAAATATTATTTATTAACATTAGATTTAAATAAAATTGTTTTGTTTTAAGAGTATGTGTTAATCTCCTGTGTACCCAGATGAAGTCTGGGTACACAGGAGATTAACACATACTTTTAAAACAAAACAATTTTATTTAAATCTAATGTTAATAGATAATATTTTCAATATGATTTCCATCATTTTCAATACATAATTTGATGCGCTTTACAAAATTCAGGTGAACTCGCTTGAATAGCTCTGCATAGTGAAATTTCCTATGTACCCAGACTTTGTGGACACCCTGTAGAATACGGATGAAATGTCGAGAGGACGATAAAGTTTTAGAACTGGAAAAGGGGGGATTTTAGTAATTCATGCGCGATTCTGTTTGTCTGTTGGCTCTGACAAACAGTCCCTTTGTTGTCAGTCGTCCGGATGATATCCCTTCCAGACAAGGTTTCCGGATTCTGACCAAAAGGGGAATCCATGTATGTGCAGCTTTTGAGCCATATATAAAGAGTATTTATCATCAGAGAAAATTGTATTATCTACTGTCATTTAACTATTTCTGGAACAAATGTTTGTGCACAGAGATATTTTTAATTGAGTCTTATTCGCAATATGAGCATAAATCATATATAAATGCTTCAGTGTCATATTGTTGTCATTCAAACATTTAAGATAATATTCATTAATTGAACTTAAATTCGTTTATAAAAACTTTCGTGTTTATTTTGCTAGATATACTTGTAGTTAGCACTATGCATGCGCAAAAAAACTGAGTTTTAAGTTCACACGACTTAGCTGTATATCAACCAAAGAAAGGAATTTCTTATTATAGCAATATATCTACCAAAGAAAAGTATTTAATTATTACTGAAGCATCAAACAATGTTGTTCACAGAATAAGGTTAACATCATATATAAAAAGTCAATTGCTGTTGTTGTCGAATATAGATTATTATTTAAAACCGCAGCTACAAAAAATATTACGTTATTATCTCTCAGAAATGAGAATATTTCACCCACAGAAAGATATTAGTCAATGAAACATTCAAAGATTTTTTTCTTGAAATGAGCATAAGTTCATACAGAAAAAGCTCGTTGTCATTTGGCTATATGAGATTTCATGGAAAAATAAATGTATTTGCACAATGTAATTTCGTTTAGAAATTCAGACTCATAAGTGGTATATAAGCCAAAGAAAGAAATTATTTGTTATTGACACATCAGAGATGTAATATATATTCTTTATGAAAGGAGGATCAGTGCTGTCTGTTTCATACTTGCCAGTTGACTGAAGACCAACTGTCCATAAGTATTTAAACTGAGTCTTTCTGTAATAAAACGGAATTATAACTCCCTTTTTCAAAATGTTCCAAAATACTGTATGTTTTTGGATTATTAAATACCTTTTATGTCTTCTTACTGCATATGAAAATACAACGACGACACAATATATATATACTTGCATATGTACAGTCAGCATCTAAATATAAGGCGCAGGAGCGTCAGCTTTCTTGATTGCTACGATAACCCATTGTGTCTCTGTAACTTCTCCCGTTGCGAGTCATTGTGGCGTTAAGTGTCATCGTACATCAAGCAGGACACTCAGCTAACTCAACCGCCATGAATTAAGTGTTTCCAATTATTTGTCAGTTATTTTTTCATATTTAAATATGCCGCGCCTCCCGCAGGGTCTGTTGGTTACTCCTCCGTGTTATTTTGGACTTTGTGTCTTTTATTCCTAACATGCGATGTCAAGGAGGCAGACCACTAAAGAAGATGTCAGAACAATCATTGCTCTCTTCAACATGGGCCACACCGTGAAGGAATTATCAAGGGAAACAGGTGTTTGCCTCCATAGTATCCAACGCCTCACCAAGGAGTACCTGGTCACCGGTCGATGATCCCTACCTGTTGCCAAGCCTAAGACTGGAAGACCCAAATTTATAACAGAAAGGACAGTGAACGTTGTCAAGAGATTAGTTTACACCCAGCCCTCAATCACAGCAAAGGAAGTGAAGAAACTTAACAGCAACAGTCTACGGCACGTATCGTTAAGAACAGTGCAGCGCTGTATCCATGACGATGTTGGATACCACAGATTTCGTATTCGTAGGTAACCAAGCCTCACGCAAAGACAGAAAAAATTGAGGATAGATATTTGCAAGAAATATCAACATTGGGAACCGGAGAGGTGACAACGTGTCCTATATGAAACGAAAATTAAACGAAATGGACACCTCCACTGTTGCTAGGCTTCAGACGGCTGTGCGTCACTTGTGGGCAAACCTGCCACTTGACTTGCTACAGTCACCAGCAAACAGCGTTCCTAAACGACTTCAGGGTTGTATACAACGAAAGAGAAACCCCACCAAGTACTAAGAGGATATGTTCAAAGGAATAAAAGGTAAAGCATAGGAATAGCAATTGTGTTTCTTTTGTTTCCTTCATTCACTTAACTGATCAACATCGTGCGCTCACCCGCGCCTTATATTTTGACGCTGACTCTAAGTATGCTTCAAAAGTAAACGATGATCTTGTATTACTGATACATTTAGTGTCTTCTTACTGCCCCATAAAAAATATCCAAATGACACAGTTCACATTTACTTGTGTGTATATATATATATATATATATATATATATATATATATATATATATATATATATATATATATATATATATATATATATATATATATATATATATATATATATATATATATATATATATATATATATATATATATATATATATATATATATATATATATATATATATATATATTCTTCAAGTGTAAAACAGGTTTGTTGAATCAGGAAAAACAGCATATCATAAGCTCAGAGAATAAAGCTTTGACCCATAGTTATCTGTTCTTGAAGCTATATTAATCCTTGGTACTTAGCCAGCTTATCCTTGTATTCACACAGCTGTTGGGCATTTACATCATCTCGGGGAAGAGCTGGGTTAATATTGCGTATACAATGTACTGGGAGAAGTAAAGCAGGTTATCTCTGTGCTGTTCAGCATATACATCTCAAGGATATCTCGAGTCATATATTGTATGTAATGTACTGAGTTAACAAACCAGCTCATCTTAATGTCGGCCCCTAGCCGGATAAATGGAAGGTCTTTATGTCAAGAAAAGTATTAAGCCGTAAAGTTCTGAACTAAAACGTACACCTACCTCCAAAAGCTTATTTAAAAACAGCGACCCCATATGTTCATGGGAAAATTCAGATAAATAAGATTTTAAGTTTTTTGCCGTTTTATGTGTCTCTATGAATCCCCATTATGAGGGTGAATGCAAACAAGTTGGAGCTGGGGAAATAAGGCTGAATGCTCTTTCTAACGCCCAGCGTGGGTTTGCTCGTTGGTCTGTCAAAACTACTAAGGTCCCAAAGAAGATTTTTATATGCTGCCTGATAAATCATCCTCATGCAAATAAACTGTTATAACTGTCGAGAGCAGTGGTTCCCAACTTTTTTTGGCCATGCCCCACCGAAGCGTCTCTAAAATCCTGATCCCCCCCCCCTGGTTGACCGAAACACGCGAGCGTGAGGAGGCGGAAAGTACCTAGTAGACCAATTACACGTGTACATACATACACACAAATATTTGTATGTATGCATACTGTATATGCACCGTATGTATTAACTCGCTCACACACGCAAACTTACTAGAAAAAAAAATCACTGTTCATAAGATTCTCAAATTGCCCCCCTTAAAAACAAAATTCCCCCGATGGGACGTGCGCCCCACGTTGTGAACCAGGGATCTATATTAAGCCAAATGTAGCAAAACTGAAGAAAATCATGAGCTACTTAAAAATATTAGAAATGTTAGAATGATTATACTAGTGAGGCTGAATGTGAATGGTAGAAAGGAAAGCCGAGAAAGAAACTTGAAGAGAAAGTATGGAAACAAAAAGGTGAAACAGGGGAAAAAAATTAGTTTCCTACTTGGAAAGAAAATTAGAAGAAGCTCTGAACTCCTTCCTCTTTTCCGTAGAAACATTTCTAACTACTGTGAGAATTTTTTTTTTTTTTTTTTCTGTGAGAAAGAAAAAAAATACAGTGGTTGAAAACTTCTATTATCGTATCCCAGATGATTAGAAGAAATTGAGGCCTAAAAGAGCTTTTTTTCTTTTTCTCAACAGTTCGTTGGAGAGAATAGTAATAAGAAGAATGAAAGGGTATGAATGTAAGAAATGTATTTAAGATTTATGAAATCTTTTGTACGATAGATAAAAGAGAAGGTCTGACATGACTGAATGAATAAGATTTTTAGGTAGAAAATATTTTTAGTGGCAACAGAAAGATAAATAATAATGATTATATATATATATATATATATATATATATATATATATATATATATATATATATATATATATATATATATATATATATATATATATATATATATATATATATATATATATATATATATATATGCCTCATTCCTCCTTGTAAGGGGGGTGGCCGAACCAAGAAATGCGCATTCACCACGATCCGCACACACCTTAACTACTCCTCTCAGCTCCTTGGGGATAAAGGGTTGCCACATCTCCCTCCCTTCCACCCTGTTTGGATCACCTACAAGGTAGGCGGGCAAGGATATTCTACAATGAGGGCCGACAGCCGCAGCTGGTTTACCCCCACCGCTTCATCACATGGCAACTCCCCTCACACCCGTCCACTACAGTTTACTGAGCGAGCATGTGCGATAAATCTCTTTGGGCCGCGTCATATATACACAATCTTCCTCCACTCATTCCTATCTCTTGCACACACTCCTCCCTGTTCCACTGACATTCCACGTACATTCAGTGCTCTTTTCACGCCATCCATCCATCTCATTCTAGGTTTTCCTCTTGACCTAACTCCAATCACTTCTGCACTCCACAGTCTTTAACTATTCGTTCATCACTTATCCGTTCCATGTGTCCAAACCACCTCAACACTCTCTGATCTAACCTATCCGACAGCCTCATTCCAACACCCGTTCTCTGCCTGACGTCCTCATTTCTTACTCTTTCTATTCTAGATACACCAATCATACCTCACAAACACCTCATCTCCATTACATTCAACTTGTTCCCTTCATACTGTCTTGCATTCCAAGACTCTGCTCCATACAATGCTGTCAGCACAATCACACCTTCATATATCCTTCTCTTTGCATTCATTCCCAAATATCTATTTCTCATTACACTTTTCAACCCACCTAGACATTTACTTGCTTCCTTCACTCTGTGATTTACCTCTACATCCACTCGTCCACTCCTTGATACATGCGACCTCAGATACTAAAATCTCTTAACTTCTTCAAGCAACTTTCCATTCACTCCTACATTCAATCTGCCAACATTAACACTCCTCGTGCATCTCATTACTTTACTTTTACCAATATTCATGCGCAACTTCCTTCTTTCACACACACTAATAAACTCAGTCACCAAATGATTCAGTTCATTTTCAGTATCAGTCACCAGTACAGGATCATCCGCAAATAGCAACTGACTTAATTTCCACAACTTTCCATCCTCACCCACTAGTTCCAAGCCTCTGTCTAATACTCTTTCATTTATTTCCCTTACCATTACAACCATACACACATTAAACAACCATGGTGACATTACACAACCTTGACGTAACCCAGTATTCACCTCAAACCAATCAATCATACCATTTCCAACTCTCATGCATGCTCTACTATTCATGTAAAAACTCTTTACCGCATTCAACAAACTTCCCCTTATTCCATACAGTCGCAACGCCTTCCACAATCCCTCTCTATCTACACTGTCATGCGCTTTCTCTAGATCCATACAGGACCAAAAAGTGTCCCTACCTTTCTCCAAGAACTTCTCACACACCTGTCTTACCGTAAACACCTGATCCACACATCCTCTTCCTCTCCTGAACCCACACAGTTCTACCCCAGTTAATCTCTCAGTTCCTCTCCTAATTCTCTCGATTAACACTCTTCCATATTCCTTACCAATTACAGTCAACAAGCTAATTCCCCTAAAACTACTACTCTCATACTTATCTCCTTTCCTTTATAAAGTGGAATTACATATGCACTCTTCCAATTAACTGGGACCCTCCCTTTCCTGAGACATACATTCAACAACCTAACCATCCATTCTACTAATGCCTCCCCACCTTTTGACAAGCATTCAGCATGACACCCATCTATCCCTGGTGCTTTACCTGCATTCGTTGCTCTCAATGCCAAACGTACCTCCTCTTTTGTTATATCTCTAATAATAATGATAATTTGCAACTATCATAATAATTAGAATGATAGGCAGGAGGAGCTTGCGGAGTTTGCTTGACAAGAAGTTTTCCACCTCTTCTGAAATATATTTACCATATATACCAATATTTAGGAGTATATGCATTACACACACTCACAAACACAAAAGCACTAATACACAATATGATTCATATATATATATATATATATATATATATATATATATATATATATATATATATATATATATATATATATATATATATATATATATATATATATATATATATATATATATTAATAACACTGAACTGTTAACATACAGTCTAAAATGGTAGGAAAAGCCCATTAAATAAAACAACGAAAATATATATATAAAAAGTACTTATTAATTTCGTGACCTTAACTGGCCACCTTCTCAAAGTACAGTGGCAAGAGATGCACCTTTGAGAAGGTGGTGGCCAGTTAAGGTCACGAAATTAATAAGTACTTTTATATATAAATTTTCGTTATTTTATGTAATGGGCTTTTCCTGTTATATATATATATATATATATATATATATATATATATATATATATATATATATATATATATATATATATATATATATATATATATATAATGTGTGTGTTCACGCGCAAATATAAAAGAGGTTCAAAAATCTAAAGCCACTTTTGACCCCAGTGCCGCCAATTTTTAGCATGTGTAAACAAAAATCACTATTTTGAAACTGGCTTCAAAATCCAATTATAGTTGTGTTTCTTTCAATATGAGGGGAAAAAAAGGTTATAAATGGAAGAAAAAATATGCACAATGCAAAGTGCTATTGCTGTCGACAGCTTTCATTGGATTTTTTAAATTTTTTGTTTTTATTTTACAGATATCTAGTTCAATTTTCGTTGCAGTTTTAGGTGGGCGTTGATTAAATAATTTGGTTTTTTTTCTTTTCTTTTTATTTATTGTTTCTGCCTTTGTGTCATGTATATCGCAAAAGAGATAAATTTTATTTTTCTTTATTTTTATATAAAAAGAAGAAAAGTTTTTACTACCTCGATTGGGCATTAATATTCCTAGACTTATCTGCAGTAGCATCCTATATGTGTGTGTGTTTGTGTATGAGTGTGTGTATGTGTGTGTTTTAAGCTGCAAATCATTATTTTACAAGTATTGTCTTTTGGTCACGGTTTTCGAGACATGAAGAAAATTACTCCTTATGTATTTCCTACTGCCACTGGAGAGTCTGATATATATGTCTTAAAACGATGGGAGACGCCTCTCTTCCTTAAATCTCATATCTTTCCACAAAACAGTTAATAGGTGAAAGGATAAGGAAGAAAGTGTATCATGAAGTTCAGCTAATACATTCTATCGTTACGGTTGTGGCCATCCAGCAGCTTTTTTTTTTTTAAGAGATGTGGTGTCATATCTGATATATTAATAAGTATTTTGATCGTTGTGCGTCCAATTTTATAAAATTATTGATATTTTTAATAGCCGCCATTTTATTCCTTCCAGTGAAGGGGAAATTTCATAAGATATGGGAGTCTGTGATGGCACAGCATGTTCAACATATGAATTTAGAGAGGTCAGTAATACTTGTCACGTACCTCTATATTATCAGGTCAAGTAGCTGTAACCTTGGAAATTTCAAGTTTGTGACAACCAGAAACACATAATAATGATCATTATAACATTTAATATGTTTATTTAAGGCCGCTTTCACACCAAAGTGGCACGTCGCACGTGGCATGCCACGTGCGACGTGCCACTATGGTGTGAAAGCGGCCTTAAATAAACATATTAAATGTTATAATGATCATTATTATGTGTTTCTGGTTGTCACAAAATTGAAAATTCTAGGGTTATAGCTACTTGATTTGATCATTTAGAGGTGCTACTTTGATGTGAAAGCGGCCTAACAGATGATATACACCAGAGAAAGGCTACGCATTTAAAAGCAGCTTAAATTTCGTATCTTGGAAACAGTCTTAAAGTTTGGCATTTTAGCTCCAAGTAAATACATAGGCACATTTCAACAATGAAAGAGAAGCATCTTTTTCGACCTGAAATGTTACTAAGAAACAGGTATTTTTACCATGACATATTCCACTATCAAAACCGTCATTATTTTCATTATATGTGGAGCGTGCCGCACACTCTACTGTAGGTAGATACCACAGTATTAATATATTGACAGTTATGAATATATGTACATATTTTCAGGGAGGAAGGATAAACTGAATTGTTTCCGCTTCGTTTGGATGCTTAAGGTATCTGGAAAGTTGCATGCCTCGTGTGGTAGTCCATGTCAAGTTTGTAGTTTCAGTGGGTATACTATGAGATGAGTGGGAATATTTAGAAGCAGAATTGTTACAAATACTGCCTTCGATAAGGGCAGAAAGGCCCACCTCATAATTCTTATGGTAGAGCAGAATTGTTAAAAATATGGCCTTCGATAAGGGCAGAAAGGCCCATCTCATAGTTCTTATGCTAGAAAAAAATCATACAAAACAATCCTAAAATTCTTTCAAGGGCTTTAGAGCCAGCGGTCGGAGAAGCAAGCCACCGCGGCTCGGTTCTGATGTTAGGACTGGATTGCTGGAGAGGCTTAATATTGGAAGAGTATTCTGTCGTAAATCTGAGTCAAAACTAAAAATTGAAGTTCCATCAAAATGTGGGAAAAGGTCTTGGTCTTCAGTACTTCGACTCTTCTTTCAGTCTGTTGTATTCCTATATGTTTAATTCTCTTATTTCTGCCTTGTTCTTAAACTTCTACTTTTTCTTCATCTCAGTCTTTTCTTGGTGCCCGGGCCTGTTGAGGGTAATTTCTTGCCTGTCCCGGTGTCACACTCATCAAGAAAAGATAATGATGAAGATCCAGGTGGTAAGGAAAAAATGTTGCAACATTGCCAATATCATACTTATCTTCTTCCCTTATTACGGTCAAGAAAGGAAAGTATAAATGACTTAGTGAGCAGAAATTAAAATTAGCATTATTATTATTATTATTATTATTTTATCTCATCTGGTCCAATTGCTTTCCCGTTCTTCATTTTTCCAACTGGTTCCTTCACCTCTTGCACCCTAATATCTTCCTCCTCCACCTCATTTGGCTGTCCATACTCTACAATTTACCTTGGGTGTTCTACATTTAGCATTGTCTCAAAATAACCCTTCCATCTCTGTTTGATATCCTGCTCTTCACACAAAACTCTTCCCTGTTCATCTTTAATTTGCTTCACAATTACCAAGTCTTTAGTAACCTTATTCCTCTGCTTTTCTATGCTGTACACTTCTTTTGTCTATGTTTAGTGTCAAGATCTTCATAACAAAATTTTAGGCTCTCTGCTTTCGCTACTACTACTGCCCTCTTAGCATTCTTCTTTGTCACTTTATACTGTTCTTGATCTTTATAGTGAAAGAATATCAAATGAATGTAGAGAAAGTACCCTGGTACCAATTTACAAAGAGAAAGGAGAACATCCAGGACTGTGAAAAGTATAGAGGGATTAAGCTTATGAGGCATACTATGAAGGTATATGAAAGAGTAATGGACAAAAGACTGAGAGAATGCACGGATATAATGGATGCTCAATTTGGATATATGCCAGGAAAGAGTACAACGGATGCCATCTTTGCGTTGAGACAGTTAATGGAGAAGTACAGAGAGAAACGGAAGGGATTACATCCGGTTTTTACTGACTTGGAAAAAGCTTACGATACAATACCAAGAGAGGAGGTGTAGAGGTGCATGCAGGAGAAGGGAGTGTCAGAAAAGTATGTTAGGGTGTGCCAGGATATGTACAGAAATGTATGCGCACAAGTGAGGACATCGGTCGGGATGACGGACAAGTTCCCAGTGACAGTTGGACTACATCAGGGGTCGGCACTGAGTCCATACCTTTTCAATCTGGTCATGAATGTGCTAGTGAGGGATGTACAGGAGGAGGCCCCATGGATTTTGTTATTTTCCGACGACATAGTCATGGTGGCGAAGACTAGGGAGGAAGTGGAGGACAAGCTGAACAGGTGGAGGGACGAGTTGGAAAGTAGAGGGCTAAAGATAAGGCGGGACAAAACAGAATACATGCAGATGGGAGAACAAGATGATGACAACCTATTGCACTTGGCACAGGAGAGGTTAAAGAAGGTGGAGGCTTTCAGGTACTTGAGCTCAAATCTGTCGCAAGATGGTGAACTGGATAGAGAAATGAATGGGAGGATACAAGCAGGATCGAATAATTGGAGGAAATGCTCTGGACTGATATGTAGAAAGGTTAGTGCAAGAGTTAAAGGCATGATATATCGTGCAGTGATAAGGCCAACGATGATATATGGCTCGGATACGTGGCCTGTAAAGAAAACAAAACAGAAAGATGGAAGTGGCAGAGATGAGAATGGTGAGATGGATGTTGGGTGTGACGAGGAGGGATAGGATCAGGAACGAGAGATTTAGAGGGACAGCCAAGGTGACACAAGTGAGAAAGAACATGCAAGAAAGGAGGCTTCAGTGGTATAGACATTGTATGAGGAGAGATGAAGAATGGATTGGTAGAAGGATGATGAGCTACAGGTGGAAGGAGTGAGGGGAAGAGGGAGACCACGAAAAAGATGGGATGACTGTATACGGGACGACTTGAGAGAAAAGGACCTCATTGGAGAGGAAGCATTGGACAAGAGAAAGTGGAAAAGGTTGATAAGATACAGCGACCCCATATAGATATGGGGAAAGCGAGAGAAGACGAAGAAGAGCAAAATTATATTCCAATTTATTTTTATGTGAAGGTGTTAAAATCCTTTGGAATGTATTTCCCTATTGCATTGATGTTGTTATAATTGAAAAAAAATATCTATGTTTCTGTAACCATAATTTGGCAAAAAAAAAAAAAAATTGATTCTCAAGCTCATGAGGGATGTGACCTACATTTTCATACTATATTTGTTTTCATATATCAGTATATATGTATGGCTGCTTTCGTCTTGACAAATTGTAAAAACAACATATTTGCTGCTGGCCTGGGCTGAAGATAAGGAAGAAATGCCTAACCCATTTTTCACTTACCTCCACTCGACGCTGCTAAATAGCTCCAAAGGAAAGACAGAATCAATGCGTATGGAAATCAAGTGGCGTTATAGGAGATGCCAGAGGATAGTTTGAAGCAAATATACAGCAATAACCACAATTCTTTGATATTATTTGATATTTATAAGTGTCAAAACCATTCCTCTCCTGTTTTTTGCTTTCCTCTCCAAGTTAAAAAAAAAATTATTTTTAGTTTGCAATATTAAGTGATGCAAACGCAGAAATTTCGTTAATAAACTTAGTAAGCGAGAATATTTGAACCAAATTCAACTCCCCAAGGTAGTTTCTCCAATGTCTTTTTTTCTCCAGGGTATAGCAAGGAGAAGGTAGTTGCGTTCCTCGTGTGGTGGCGTCTGTCATCGTAGTAGACCAAGCTGATAATAATGGTAATAATAATAAAAATAATAATAATAATAATAATAATGAAAATAATAATTATAATAATAATAATAATAATAAGAAGAAGAAGAAGAAGAAGAAGAAGAAGAAGAAGAAGAAGAAGAAGAAGTAAGCAGTCTTGACTGATTTCTGGAAAATAGGAAGACTACTGATACTGCCATAGAACATCTAAAGCCTCCTTATATATTAGAAATATTTTTTTATATATTTCATTAACTAAATAGTCTCTCCAAAGCGTATGTGGGATGGTGGCGACATATATTAAGAAAAACAATTAAGCACATAGTAGTACTTGTGGAAACAACAGGATGTGCTTTCCAGAGATAAGAAAGAAAAAGAAATACAATTTTAGGTCATTCCAGACAAATTAAAAGTTGTAGCATCAAGTAAACTTTGCACTATTTGTAGCAATCAGTGAGAAAATTGAGATTCCTGAAAGATCAATACCAAGAAAATTCTCTCTCCTCTCTCTCTCTCTCTCTCTCTCTCTCTCTCTCTCTCTCTCTCTCTCTCTCTCTCTCTCTCTCTCTCTCTCTCTCTCTCTCTCTCTCTCTCTCTCTCTCTCTCTCTCTCTCTCTCTCTCTCTCCTGTCTTTATTGTTATGATTTGTTAAGTATTTTATTTCAATATTTGTATCCTCTAAGCTTCTTTATAAGTAATCATTGTGTAAATGGAAATTAAATTCCCTCTCTCTCTTTCTCTCTCTCTCTCTCTCTCTCTCTCTCTATATATATATATATATATATATATATATATATATATATATATATATATATATATATATATATATATATATATATGTGTGTGTGTGTGTGTGTGTGTGTGTGTGTGTGTGTGTGTGTGTGTGTGTGTGTGTATCAGAGCATGTTCATGAATGTGTTAATTCGTTTCCCCGCTTTTGGTAAGATATAAATTTTGTTTCTTAATGCAAAGTGCTTCATATTATTTTTATTTTCTCAATTATAGCTAATTTTGCGTATGAATTTATTTTGCGCAAAATTATTTAAATATGCTTTTGCGTGTTCATTTTATATACTTGTGTTTGTCTGTGTGTGTGGTGTGTGTTTGTGTGCTTGTGCGAGTACTGTAAACTTGATCTTCAATATTTGTTTTCTATAAATACCATTAGATTCCTCACTCCTTGTAACTGATAAATTTTCCTCTTTACTCTCTACCTGTGTCCTCCTTGATTAAGTGTTATATCCCTGAGCAGAAATGGTGCCATTATTGCCAGTGGCACTCTCTTCTACTGCCGTGCGAGGCAATGAGTGATAGAGACTCACGAACTTATGTATAATGTTTGCCTTGTCATCATAACAATCCTGAATATTTTCTCTGTTATTGAAGAGGGGAAACTAAATCTCCTTATCATCCCTAATGATAAACCAATTCTTGTATAATATGATACTGCCAAAGACAGTCGCCATCTCATACTGGCATAGACTTGTTAGTAAACGGCAGGTGGCCATGGCATGATAGTCAGAACCAAATATGTGAGTGTTTACCAAGCTTTCTTGGCAGGACCCTAAACAAAGACAAGCGACCCTAAATAGGGACGCATAATTTTCATGTTCTTTTTATGTTTTTTATAAAGTAATTTTTACTGCATTTTACTTAAGCTTAATACTCAGTTAATATATAAATTTCTTATGTCGATCGAAGAAAATGAAGAGCACAACTTCAAATGTATATTAATTATTTAGCTTATTTTTTTTTTATGATCCATCCCGCAACCTTCAGCGGTATCCTTGCGCCCCTTAGCTGGGTCGTGACCGTGGATTTGGGAACCACTCCTTATATATGATCTTTATTGCATCATGCCATATCTTTTAAACTTTTGCTATATTGTGTATTACTTATCTCAGATATAAAACTACATCTTTTCATTCTTACTCTATATTTATGTACCCTACATTTATGATACCAAAATAATTTAGTTTTAGTGCTAATTAGTTTTTGGCCAAATATTCTCGACTAGATTATCTTAACTTCTAAAGCGTCTTAAAGTGATGATAGTCGCATTCGATTTTATTGAAAGAACAATATCGTAGTCTCCGTGGCAAAATGGTAGCGTCTGCGACTCTGATTCGACAGGTCGAGGGTTCGCGCCCCGTCACGGACTGAGGTTAGTAAGGGCATACACTCAGGGTAACGATTACATCTGCCAATACAAGTCCTTCGTAAGAAGGCAATCGTCCTAGCCCTTAGTAGAAAAGGGAGTTAGTGACGTAAAATCGAATTCAATTGTAGGAACAATATCATTTTCGTCCCAGTGTCCTTCAGGTAAACTTTGTAGAAAATTTCTTAAATTTTCACAGTGTCATCTTCGGCCTTCACGGCAGAAGATGCTTCCTTACTTACCCTAACAGTGTCATCTTCGGCCTTCACGGCAGAAGATGCTTCCTTACTTACCCTAAAGGTGACCGAAGCATTGGGGAGAGGCTGTTAACCGTTTATCCCCAAGTGAGCTAAGAGGGGTGATTGGAGTGACGATTTCTGGTGGATGTGTGTGCTTTGACTTGGCCAACCGGCTTCCAGAGAGGATTGTGACCATTGGTAGTTTATATCTATATATAAACTAGCTTACTGCTATGCTAGCTAACTGCTATGCATGCAGTTAGCTGAGGATTTGCTTCGTCTTTTAACACGTTCAGTGGTGTTGTTGGTTGCCCGGTCGGGGCTAAAATATGAAAAAGATTTTCAAATATGTTCATGTTTATTCGCTTATATATATATATATATATATATATATATATATATATATATATATATATATATATATATATATATATATATATATATATATATATATATATGTGTGTGTGTGTGTGTGTGTGTGTGTGTGTGTGTGTGTGTGTGTGTGTGTGTGTGTGTGTGTGTGTGGGTGTGTGTGTGTGTGTGTGTGTGTGTGTGTGTGTGTGTGTGTGTGTATGTTGTGTGTATGTTTAAGCTTGCAAAGACACCGTTACATTATTGACCCCTCAAATCTGTTGGTGTATTTAACATGCCTGCTGCTTGATAAGGGTTACTACCTGAAGGAGACCACTGACATCTCCTTTTCCCTAAGAGACTCCTTGGTAAAGAGCTACTATACCATGCACCCAGGTTTGTCGAATTCTGAACCTCCTAGGTATTAGCTAGGTCAAGTCCATAAAACATTTATGAACAACAGCTTTCTATTTTTAACAGCCTGCTTTTGCCCTGGAAATAAAAAGAACCGAATATTAAAAATTCATAAATTTTTTCCTATAAACCATTATCCATGTGTTGAATATCTAGCCCTGACTTTCTGGTTATTAAAAACTTGAATAAAACACAAAAATGCATATGAATAAATATTCTAAATGAATTCGTTACAATGACAGAGGTGTTTTATTTGTTTAAAGCTGTAGGTTTTATGCTGCAAATGCAGCATCTAAAAATAGAGCTGTTTGTGATTTCACTGTTATGTCAATCATTATATATTTAAGGATCTGTTCCTGTTGATGATATTATTTGTTGACGAGTTTGTTTGTCATGCAGTTGTTTTATATATCTTTGAAAGTGTGTAACTCTGTACTGTCAAGTATGTGCACCTGTATATATATATATATATATATATATATATATATATATATATATATATATATATATATATATATATATATATATATATATATATATATATATATATATATATATGTATATATATATATATATATATATATATATATATATATATATATATATGTATATATATATATATATATATATATATATATATATATATATATATATATATTATATATATATATATGTATATATATATATATATATATATATATATATATATATATATATATATATATATATATATATATATATATATATATATATATATATATATTATATATATATATATTAAAGTTGTTATTTTGTATTGCCAAGCATGTGCTTATGTATATATATATATATATATATATATATATATATATATATATATATATATATATATATATATATATATATATATATATATATAACTATTAAAGTTGATTCCTTCATACATGAGGTAAAATGCTATGATAATATGTAGTCATTGATCTTGCTTTTTAAAAGTTATATATTCGTCTCTGGTTGTATTAATAATAATAACAATTATAATAATAATAATAATAATAATAATGATGTTAATATTGATAAAAATACTACATAAACAACAGATTATAGATGTGTCATAGAGACTGGGATGAAGTTAGGGTCTGGAACGCTGAAGTATACGTAATTTCACAAAACTGTCACTTCTTCCATGGTTATCCATGTTTTCCTTGATGGGACGAGGCTCTCAGGATCTCATTACTGCTTCATTCCTTAGAGAGTCATCTTGTCATAATTAGACATACATATATCTTGTCATGTTTATACATATATTGCAGTGGGTTTATGGACATGTTTTACATTAGTCTTCATTATAATTTTTTCTTCAAGATACTTTTACTTTTATATTGTCTCTTTGTAATTTTCTGTTTGCTTCTATACAAAAATGTTTCGTAAAAATACTGTTCACGCAGAGGTTGAACACAAAAAAGAACGAATGTACTAAAAGAAATGTTCTACTAGTGTATGTTTAGGTATGGCCACTGAAAAGAAAAAAAATCAGTGAGACATCATTCTAGTGAAATAAATAAAAACGAAAACAAAAACCTGCAACACATTTTTCGCGTGAAATTTTAGTAAGTTTTTCTGAATATCCATTTTTCATAAGAGTGTATGGCGTTTTTCCCTCTGACTTTCCGTATATTAGGAAGCGTCGCAGTAGTGATCGAAGTGTAATGACTTTGTCATGGCCTTTGTAAAGGAACAATGGAAAAAAGAGAGATTTATAGGCCCATTCTCCAGGACCCAAGACGAGTAGCCTATGAGATTTCACGGTATCCTTCAGCTGTGAATTGGACCAAAGATGGATGCAATCTATTTGTCACTGGGCGCTGACAGGCACGAGTTGGCACATTGGATAAGGACAAGAGGATTCTCTTGCAGGATTTGGCAAGTTGATTGCATATTTCCTGTCCGTTAGTAATGCACTGCGAGTGAGTCCCCTTTCGAATAGGGGTGGATACGTATTGGCGTTGGGGAATTATGGCTAGATCCTCTTCCTAACGCCCCACAGTGAGCTCAATCCCGCGTTTGTCGCTTCCCGACTAGCGCACTCTCCCAGTGAGCTAACGTGCCCACTTACTTCCTATATGCCAATGAGTAATTGTGATGCTCAGATATTAAACCTTCTTTATATAAATGGCCTATCTATAAATCACTGAAATATATTGCAAATATTTATTTTCTGGCTGACAATATTGAAGCATCTCTCAGTAAAAAATGGACGTCTGTAACCCTCATTTGCATGTTCTTCCTTATCGTTATTTTTGTATTAATTTTCTGTAGTAGTTTATTTAATATATAGGTTGAAAATAGCGCTGATATTATATGAAACATTTCTTTTTATGAGTGACACCGGGACAGCCAAGAAAATAGAGTATTTAATTTTCAATTATTGTAAAGTATATATATATATATATATATATATATATATATATATATATATATATATATATATGTGTGTGTGTGTGTGTGTGTGTGTGTGTGTGTGTGTGTGTGTGTGTGTGTGTGTGTGTGTGTGTGTGTGTGTGTACACAAATTTTATGGTACTCTTCTACATAGTGTATGTGTAACAGTCACCCTAAGCACTAGCTGCTGAATTCTCTATTATTCTATGTAAGTCTCTCAGAGTGACCTTTGATAGGATGATTTCTCTCAGGAATGAAACGTTCTGGAGTGTTATGTAACCTGTATTATGTGACACTGTTCTCTTACTATGCCAGTCTTGGCATATAGTGAATATAGAATATAATTTAATGACAGACAACTAAGTAAGTTATGGAATATTTCCCAGTCGAGATGTTTTTTTTATGTTCTCCCCAAGATTTTATATTGTCAAGGTAATAATATTAATAATAATAATAATAATAATAATAATAATAATAATAATAATAATAATAATAATAATAATAATAATAATAATAATAATAATAATAATAATAATAATAATAATAATGACTAAGAATAAGAATTATAATAATAATAATGAGTATTATTATTATTATTATTATTATTATTATTATTATTATTATTATAATTGTTATTATTATTTTTATTATTTCCACTTATTCATACCCTAAGCAATATATATTATGCGCACTCTTTTATAGTATCAAGGTATTACTGATGATAATAATAATAATAATAATAATAATAATAATAATAATAATAATAATAATGACGGTATTAGTATTTTTAATCTGGAATATTTAAACAAAGATTTTCAAAGATTCATATTATAAAGCTTATATTAATAACAATAATCAGTAATAAAAGTATTAATAATAATAATAAAATAATAAAAATAATAATAATAATAATAATAATAATAATAATAATAATAATAATAATAATAATAATGGATATAATAATAATGGTACTAATATTATTATTATTATAGAATATAATGCAGTAATAATAATAATAATAATACTAATAATAATAATAATAGTAAACGTAAGTAGTTGTTGCTTATATACAGATAAATCATTGATAATAGTAGTAAAACATTGGTAGTAATAATAGTTGTGTTAGTGCTGGTAGTCCATTGGGGAGAGAGAGAGAGAGAGAGAGAGAGAGAGAGAGAGAGAGAGAGAGAGAGAGAGAGAGAGAGAGAGAGAGAGAGAGAGAGAGGGGGGGGGGGGGTTCTTTATATCTTGATATTTTTCGTCGACAAAGTTGCACAACATAATATCTTTTATTAGCAATGTAATTAAACCAAAGTTTAGAATTATTAATGGAGAAAACACATAAAATGCTTCTGAATATAAGCCAATGATTTTCTAAAATACATTGTGTAACATGTTAGCAATTATTACTATTATTATTATTGTTATTATTTTTATTATTATCATTATCATTATTGTTATTATTATTTTTATCATTATTATTATTTTTATTATTATTATTATTATTATTATTATTATTAATATTATTATCATCATTATTATTATTATTGTTATTATTATTATTATTATTATTATTATTATTATTATTATTATTATTATTATTATTATTATTATTATTATTATTACTTTTATTATTATCATTATCATCATCATCATTATTAATACCTTGACACTATAAAATAAAGCACACAATATATTTTTCCATAGGGTATGAATAAGTGGAAATAATGTGTGTGTGTGTGTGTGTGTGTGTGATTACCTAATTGTGATTACCTAATTGTGTTTACGGGAAAGAGCCCAAAGCTCGTATCTTCCCGTCTCCTGATCGGTTCCATTTTTAGACTTAGTGATACTTATCGTACCTGTCCTTAAAACTATGGATTGAGATAGCATTAACTACCTCCTCGCTTAGCGAATTCCAATTATCAACTACTCTTACACTGAAAAAGTATTTCCTTACATCCTGCAAACAAGTTTTCTTACGAAGCTTCAAACTATGACCTCTAGTTCTAGAGCCAGCCATATCGAAATATCGATCCCTATCCACTCTATCATAACCATGAAGGAATTTAAAGACTGTCACCATATTCCCCTTTACTCTTCTAGCTTCGAGTGATGGCAAGTCTAATTCCCTCAGCCTCTCATCATAACCGAGATTGCATATTTCTGGCACCAGTTTCGTGGCATGTCTTTGAACTTTTTCAAGCTTAGCTATGTGCTTTTTCAAGTGCGGATTCCAAAAGGGGGCTGCATATTCGAGTTTTGGCCTCACATAGGTTACATAAATATTTCTGAACATTTCCTTGTCCATGTGCCTGAAGGCTACCCTTACATTTGATAAGAATGCATATGCTGCCCTTACTACGCCATTTATATGTATTTCTGGAGACAAATCTGCCAGTATGTTTACTCCTAGGTCTCTCTCATTTTCTGTCTCTTGAAGTTGTACTCCAGCCACCGAGTAGTCAAGCTTGGGCCTTCTTGCACTTGTACCCATTCTCATTACCTTACATTTTGAGGTATTGAATTTCATTAGCCACTTTTCTGACCACTCATGCAGATTATTTAGATCCTCCTGAAGTTCTCTACCATTGTTCTCGTTTTTTACTTTCTTCACAATCTTTGCATCATCTGCAAACATATTCATGAATGAATTTACAGACTCTGGTAGGTCATTTACATATACAAGGAACAAAAGTGGCCCTAAAACTGAACCCTGTGGAACTCCACTACTAACTCTTCTCCATTCAGACACTGAGTGTCTTACTCTAACCCTCTGTTCCCTTCCTTCTAAGTAAGTTTTTATCCATTCCAAGACATTTCCACCTATTCTAGCCATTGATATATACATGTGTGTGTGTGTGTGTGTGTGTGTGTGTGTGTGTGTGTGTGTGTGTGTGTGTGTGTGTTTTGTGTGTGTGTGTGTGTGTGTGTGATTACCTAATTGTGATTACCTAATTGTGTTTACGGGAAAGAGCCCAAAGCTCGTATCTTCCCGTCTCCTGATCGGTTCCATTTTTAGACTTAGTGATACTTATCATACCTGTCCTTAAAACTATGGATTGAGGTAGCATTAACTACCTCCTCGCTTAGCGAATTCCAATTATCAACTACTCTTACACTGAAAAAGTATTTCCTTACATCCTGCAAACAAGTTTTCTTCCGAAGCTTCAAACTATGACCTCTAGTTCTAGAGCCAGCCATATCGAAATATCGATCCCTATCCACTCTATCATAACCATGAAGGAATTTAAAGACTGTCACCATATCCCCCCTTACTCTTCTAGCTTCGAGTGATGGCAAGTCTAATTCCCTCAGCCTCTCATCATAACCGAGATTGCGTATTTCTGGCACCAGTTTCGTGGCATGTCTTTGAACTTTTTCAAGCTTAGCTATGTGCTTTTTCAAGTGCGGATTCCAAAAGGGGGCTGCATATTCGAGTTTTGGCCTCACATAGGTTACATAAATATTTCTGAACATTTCCTTGTCCATGTGCCTGAAGGCTACCCTTACATTTGATAAGAATGCATATGCTGCCCTTACTACGCCATTTATATGTATTTCTGGAGACAAATCTGCCAATATGTTTACTCCTAGATCTCTCTCATTTTCTGTCTCCTGAAGTTGTACTCCAGCCACCGAGTAGTCAAGCTTGGGCCTTCTTGCACTTGTACCCATTCTCATTACCTTACATTTTGAGGTATTGAATTTCATTAGCCACTTTTCTGACCACTCATGCAGATTATTTAGATCCTCCTGAAGTTCTCTACCATTGTTCTCGTTTTTTACTTTCTTCACAATCTTTGCATCATCTGCAAACATATTCATGAATGAATTTACAGACTCTGGTAGGTCATTTACATATACAAGGAACAAAAGTGGCCCTAAAACTGAACCCTGTGGAACTCCACTACTAACTCTTCTCCATTCAGACACTGAGTGTCTTACTCTAACCCTCTGTTCCCTTCCTTCTAAGTAAGTTTTTATCCATTCCAAGACATTTCCACCTATTCTAGCCATTGATTGCAGCTTCCTAATAAGTCTCCCATGTGGAACAGTGTCAAACGCTTTCTGGAAGTCTAGGAATATGCAATCTGCCCAGCCCTCTCTTTCCTGTAAGATTTGGCTTACCTCATCATAAAATTCTAATAAGTTTGTTACTGTTGATCTTCCTTCTCTGAAGCCATGTTGCCTCACTGACAAAAAGTTGAAGGATTCCAAGTGAAGAGAGATATGTTTCCTTAGTAGTTTCTCCATAAGTTTGCAAACTATGCTGGTCAAGGAAACTGGTCTATAGTTCAGAGCCGTGTGTGTGTGTGTGTGTGTGTGTGTGTGTGTGTGTGTGTGTGTGTGTGTGTGTGTGTGTGTGTGTGTGTGTGTGTGTGTGTGTGTGTGTGTGTGTGAAATCAAAATATTGTACTCGGTGACCTTCATTATCTATTCCGTAAGAAGAAAAACACAGAAATTCTATCCTGTTCTTAATTAATCCTCCACATAAATAATTATTCAATTATTTTACATTTTTGTAATTTTGTTCTCTAAAACACAGGCTCGTTTTCGGTTTGCTGGGAGACGGGGAACTACGAGAAATACTTATATTTATTAATAGAAAGTGATTAATGAAGATTTAAGTGTACAGAAAGTAAATAAATAAATGAATGAATGAAGTGGACCTGTTGAGAGAGTTAAGTATTTGTTGCTGTTTCCCCTTAAGCGAA